>JANHGN010007721.1:0-113339 GCA_024605025.1 Megaceryle maxima | reverse complement strand
AAAAAAAAAAAAAAAAAAAAAAAAAAAAAAAAAAAAAAAAAAAAAAAAAAAAGAAAAAAAAAAAAGAAAAAAAAAAGGGACTTTTTCAGGGAAACCAAAATGATAATTTATGATATTGTGTTTTTCCATAGCAGTACCTGCACCTTTGCAGAATATAACAGGTTATTTTGAACCCCAAATCCTGCCTTCAGTTGACATGCAACATGCTGTGTTCTTTATAGGCCCTAGGAGATGTGCCTGTATAAATAAGTGTGGGTAGGTCTGAGGGACAGACAGGCTTTGTTTTTGCTATTTCTGAACATGTATCAAGATGTTCACAGACAGAGCTGTATGACAGGATGACTGGCCATCCCTATTACTGAAGCTAAATTCAGTTCCATTGAAAAGAATGAAAAATCTGTGTGCCAAGGGGTATAATCAAAATCAAGGAGGGACAAAGTTTTTCATGCTCTAAAGAAAAGTCTCATTAACTTCATGCTAACACTATTTGCTTCTAATTATCCAGGAAAGAGAACTATACATGCAGTTTAAAAAGTTGGTTTGAGACACAAAAGTTAATGCATAGTAAGCAATGACCATATCTAAACTCAATTTACTGGAGAATTTGAGAGCACCAGCCAGTCACTAGTATCTTTATGCCAAAACTCAGTGTACTGAACAAAGTTTTTCCACAGTTAGCTTACACTCCACTGGTGTTAAGTGACTATGTGAACTCAGTGGCACCTTATCCAAAAGCCATGAACCTCCTGCTCTCAGAGCACATTCATTACAAAAACTACCAAGTACCTGGGTGTTTCTGAAAACTACAGTAAATACCTATTTATAAAAAAAAAAAAAAAAAAATCAATGTACTTTTTAGGCATCAAAATATCTTTTAAAATATTGTGATTTGATGAAAACAGTTCAACATCAAGTAAAAGAAAACCTACTATTCTATTAACAACCTTTACAAATCTAGCACTTCACATTGCAGGGACTTCAGATTCACATGGGAGTATGCATGTCCTGTTTGTTTCTAAACAACTTACATCATTTTTGTCTTAGCTAACTGTCTCTTATACAGGTCAATTTTCTGCTATTATTTACTCCAAAACCACTTACACTATAAACTGCTCTCTGGACTTGTACTGGGACTATTTAAAGTGAGATATTGCCCAGAAGAAATTAGCATGACATATACTATAACTATTTACTCAATAGCCATTCAAATCAATAGTATTTACCATCAGTTCAGAATGTAAACAATGATTTCTCTATTTTTGTTAATTTCTAACCATATTATAAAATATTTATGCTGAGATGCTCTCAGTCTGCTTTGGACAAGGGGCAGTAATCTGAGCTGCATCTTCTAGGCACACACTTCAATATAAACAACAAAATAAAAATCACAAATTAGTCAGAGCTCACTCCTAATTAGCCAATTCCTAGTCCAGGAATAAATTACACTTCTTTTTAAGGTCTCAAACAAGTAATTTCTATAGGAAGCAAATGAAGATGATGTGCAGTTAATCCTGTTTTATCAATAGAGTATGGAGGCCCAGAGGAGGGAAATAACTTGTGCAAGGTTATCCATTAGACCAAGGGAAGGGCCAGGAATAGAATCCAGATTTCCTGAGCACTAAGTGACATGTCAGCAGGATGTATCCTTCATCTTCATAGCTGTGACCTTGAAGGAAGGGAAGGGGAAGGAAATTTGGAATGAAATAATTCAGGACTAGTCTGCAACATGAATTACTGAAGCCAAGCATTTGTCTCATCCCAAGGAAAGAGCTGTAACAAGGATCTTACTGATTTTGGCGATACATTTTATTGCCTGAACTAAGGGTACAAGCTCTGGTGATTACTTGATAAGACTACGCTTCTTGAACCTAGGATAATGTTGCATGTACCTGGGCAGGCATTAGTATTTTCTTATCAAATTAAGTGAGCTTTCATCTGATAGCTTGACAACACAGGTGTGCAGCCTACACTGACTGCATCCATCGTTCTGAACAGACCAGTGCACATGGTAGTGGCTTTGAAAGATGAGACAAAACCTAATCTGTGCCATGGCAGCCAGCACTTACAGTGCTAAGATTGTTTCAGCCACAAGCCCCATTAGACATATCTGACAGATAGCAAAGCAAATGCGATAACAACTGAATTTTACCTTGTGATACTTTGGCACATACAGAAGACATGAAAACCAGTTCTGACCTTTACACTGTTGAAGTACATACTTTTAAACAAGTGCTATTTAAAACCCGGTCTGATCAGAACCATCATGTGTTTTAGTTTAGCATCAGACATTCAAATTACACTTCTTAATCATGTTATGTCATCTGTAAAAAATTACAGCCTTGCTGTAATGAAATTAGTTCACCTAATAAGGCTGCAGGGATTCAGTATGGTTCCTCATCCTACTCTGATTTTCTGCTTTGGGAAGTATGTTTTAATGGATAGATCACCACATTCTAGAACTTTGGCTTCTGTTCTTGTCTCCCTCACCATCTGGAAGGGTCACCTTCCTATATTTAATTTTCCTCACCTGTAAAATACGGAACCTTCCTTCGTTGCACTATTATTATTAAAGCACATGCAATTCTGAGTAGTGTGGCTGGCTTATGCATGAAGGCTGGATATAAATACAATCTCTCTGCAAACATTCATGGAATTTACGAGAACTGTTTCACAAAATCAGTGCAGAACCCCCTGGGTAACAATGGCTCTCTGTCCAGAACGTGTAGATTTGACTTACAGTTGCACTGTTGTTCATTCATTCCCAATAATTAAAATGAATTGTTTCTCTAGGTTCTTCTGCAATTTGTCAAGCTTTACCTACAGAGAACTACATCCCAAAAGGCCAAGTGTAGTCTGTATGACTAGGAAGTCTACTACTGTAAAATAAACAGGTCAAAAATGATCACACACATTGTTCAAAGAACATACTGGAGATGACAGTAATTTACTGGAAACCACATACAGGAGCTGCAATATATTATACGATCTGTCACTTTGAGGGTTGAAAGACCAAGTCCCAGCAGTACAGTTGCTGGAGACTTGTAGCGCTTTTTTTCCTCCCTTCATGGCCAGTACAAAAGTTAGACACAATCCTTTATCTGGCTGTCAGAGCACAGCTGCTGTGTCCACTTGGGAAAGGAGGGAAGGATGTGACTACCCTCCTCTTGTCAAATCAGGCAGGATGCACTCGGGGAGTACCCTGAGGTCACTGCCACTTATAAACATCTCTTCAGTTTCTCAGGCACTAGACCAGTACTGGGATAGAGCTCACATCTAAAACCACAGCCAGAGACCACTCCTGGTGAGCTGGTACCTCCTTATACATCCATTCCAAACCATAAGCTCAGGCCTGCAAGGGAAAATGCCATTTTATAGCAGCACAATACTTCAGCTAATTAATTCTGATCCCAGATTAGTTACAATTCCACTCAGGTGATGTTGCTGAAGTGCAGAATGCCCAAGTACAGTCAGCTATTCCTGTTGATGGAATAGCAGCTTGTTTGACCCTGGCTGGGGGTTCTTTCTGATATGCTCTCCTACTTTTAGGTTATCATCTTGAGTGTACACTTACAAAATCCCTGACTCCACAAAAATGTTCCCAGGATAGATTTTGGCTTTTTTTCTTCATTACTACTTGACTCAATCTTGAGTTTTTAAATAGCACTACCTGCTCCAGAATATGCTTCCAGAGATCTTCTGCATCTCACCAAGTATGGCCAGCAAGAGAGATGATTTACCACAGCCAACCTGTCCTACAATCATTGTTAGCTGACCTGTGAGAGAAGAAAGTGTATATAAGCTTCTAATTTACCAATTGCTCACAGGAAAACACCTTATTCTGCATATCTGATGTCATTTTATACCTTGAGGGATTCGGATATCAATGTTGGACAAGGCTGGAGGACCTTCAGGTGTCCAAGTGAAAAATCCATTTGTGATCTATGCCAAGGTGGAGAGAAACAAGAAACAGAACAGCAGCTTTAGAGCTGATAACTTTTTTCAAAATCAGAGACACCACCTCTGTTGTCATTCCACTGAGCACAGGAACAGTTAGCCTCTCCTCACTGCAGAAAACAGATCAACTGACTCATTTGGTAAAGACCTGTATTCTGGATGTGCAAGAGTCTCTGAACCCAGACAAGCACAACAATTAGAAAACTAAGGAAAATTCCCAAGGAAAAAGAAGTTGCTGTTTAGGGTTTCTTTTGTTTTGTTATTTGTAAGGTGAGCACATGAACTAAGTGAAATGATTATGATAGAGTCATAGTTTGCTCTCTGCAGCGCAATCAATGTCACTCTAGGCACTCACTGCAACAATTGCATGGTCCAAATTCCAAGGAGATTTACAGAACTTTCCAAAGAAATTAGATGATGTTGCCTATTACAGTATTTTCCTTCACATTTCTGATATTCTCAGATAAAACGATCTTAGCTAGATACAGAAATCTTTTCACTGAGAAAGACCAAAACCAAGAAACAAAGGATGTTCAGGACTTTAAATGGAGATTTCTATGGATACTGTGAAAAATAGGAAAGAGCAGACAATTTTAAAAGGCATGTATTTGTACAGGACTGTCTTCTCTCACTTTTTCAGAGCTACTGAAGCCTTTAAAGCCTTTCAGCAATACAAGGGAGTGAAATGGGACACTTCAATCCTATCCTGGAGAAAAAAGCATGATACTTTTGGGAAGCAACCTGGAAAAATGAGCAAAAGAAAGTGCATTGTTCCTCCCTCTAGACTACTGAAGGATCCTCTCTCAAAAAATGTCCCTTCATGAGCAATGAGCAGCATACAGACAGTACTTAGAAACTGCAGTTCCCTGCCCCAGGTGCCACTGGTGGCAACAGTGTCAGCAGATGGAGCCAAAGATTATAGAGAGTCCCGGCTTTCTGTTCAAGACCTTAAAAATACTGTCCTTACTGGGGTTACTGCTCTGGCCTCTCCTCTGTGACAAACTCCTTTCTTGTCACTCCAGGCTGTCTTTTGATCCAACACCATCCTCTCCCTGCCCCCACCCAAAACCCTCTCCCAAATATTCCTCTTATTTCCCTATAAGTCTTTTCAAAAAGGATCCTGCACCAAAGCAGCATGTCAGGTGACAGCCTCTTAAATAAATCCCTGAAAGCACTACCAGTTGTCCCACTTAGTACCATGTAACTGAATTATTAATTCTTTTGTGCCAGAAGTGCAAATGTAATAGCAAATTTCCGAAATAAACAGCATCATCACTATAACAACCATCATGATTTTTATGACTTCTGGCCATTTCTATAGCAAATCAAGAGCATCAGTCTTGTCATGGGTCATTTCAAGGTTTTATTCCAAGAAGTTAGGTCTTTGGCCATCATTTTTTAACTTTGTCTTGAAAGGCTATTAGGAATTCCAAAAGAGGAAAGGAAAGACCCGTGACAAGGTTATTTTAGGAATGTCTAAACCAAATTATTTTCAATTTTCTTCATACCATTTTTCTGCACAGGCATTGGAAACGGAAGAAAGAGTCTGGCATATGTAAAAGGTTGGACTAGATGATCTTTTAAGGTTCCTTCCAACCTGGGCTGTTCTATGTTCTAAGTTGGAACTTTTTGTCATGAGAACAGTAGTGACTTAAACACTTCAAACAGAAAATTGCTGAGCGAAATTTAGAGCATATATACACAGCTAATCACAACACAGAGGTCAGTAGTCAGCTCTTAAAATGAAAGGCATAGAAAAGAAAGGCGGAGGTTAATCTCTGACAAGTGTCTGACTGTTTACATCAAATGCTGACTCTCGAATTTGAAACTCTTGTCAGAACACGAAAGTGACTATTAGCGAGCTATAGTAAGTGTTATTAGAGTGACCTTCATATCACCTTTACACAAAAATCATCTGCTTCTGTGATGTTAATGGGTCTTCTCATATGAGAGCTGTAATTGTTCCAGTCGTCCCTGGCAGGCCTCTTGCGGTTAACAACTTTGAGTGGCTGTGCAAAATCAGAAAGACAGGAATAAGCAGTCACTGGTGGCAGCACCAGCAAAATGTCCTAAGCTCAAGCAACCATGTTATGACCTGCACAATTCAGGGTATTAAAAAGAGGTTTTGCAACTGCAAGAAACAATAATTAGGAAATAGAAAAGTAAAAAAAAAATTTCTGGGTACAAATTTTTCCGGCCACTTCACCTTCAATTAAACAGCATTACTCACCACCGCCTGGTATTTGCTGTGATTATCTGCACTTCTTAGCTCTGAAGACTTATCATGCTCTTCTCCAATTTCTTCACTTGACAGGAATTCACTCAGTTTCTGAACACTGAAAGGGAAAACACAAAGTCACACCTCAGCCTGGAATGCAAAACTTCTGTTCACTGCAATGTTTATCATCGAACATCACTTTATCCACTGTCTGCTGCATAGTTTGTTTCTTTTAATTTTGTTACAGGCATACAAAAATGTGCAGTGAGAAGTTACTGCAAGGCAAGTGACAAGCCCTGTTGTCTACTGACAGCTATATTTTAATGGTTTGTGCAGATGTTTATCAAGTCCTGTCTTTCCTGCTACCACCAGAGAGATTACAGGAAAGATTTTTTTTTCAGGCATTTGGTGGGATGCAGACCAGCTACAACAGCAGCTCATTTTGAAGCCATGTGCTGAAGTAGAATTAACATCATTTATGTTACTAAGTGTTGCACAGTCAGTTCTGATGAACAGTTTTACGAGTTTTACAGTCTGATGAAATCCGTACACTGTCAGCTAAATTCAACCAGCTATGATGAAATACGAAGTGTATGAGGTAACATGATAAAGGAATATGCCTTAACAAAACAGTGTTCAATAGATGAGATATAAAAGGAATCCTGACAACCAGCAACAAAGGAGAAGGCATAAAATCTTCACAAGCTGCTTAATATTTAATTAGCTAAGAGATAATGTGTTTTTATTATGACATTTAACAGATCATAACATCAATTTTATCTCTGTACCTGACTTCATAAAACATATATATAGCTAATTACTCCCAAGGAGAGCAAATTAAATTTGTAAAGGAAGTGGATTGAATCATGAACTCAACATCAAAGGCACTCAATTAGCTGGAAATAAGTTAACTATCTCTCTCCAAAACACTAAAGTGCCAGAAGGCCTCTAAGTGCCTAAAAATAAATTTATGGACAAGGATTGAAAAAAACCTGATTTCAATATTTAGTCATTATTAGCCTTCGGCTAATTTTGGAGAAACAAGCAAACAATACCACTGTAGAATAGTGATACATGGCTATCTTTTAGTATGCAAATCTTAAAAAATAAAAATAACACCCCCCCCAGCATTTAATTTGCATCCCACTGCCAGGAACTTCATCAGAGGGAGACAGTTTCCTCTAAGAACCTCATGAGATAACCCATTGGTGCTAAAACAGCACTTGGACCAAGGTCTTCCAGCACTACGTGAGACTGACCCCTTGTACAGTTTGTCCTGCAAGTACAGGTCAGAGCCACCTGTGGACTCCCTAGGAGAGACCTGGTTCTACAGGTTTTCTGTCTACCTGCCCCCTTGTTAATGGCAGCTGAGAACTAAGAGATACACAGTGGAGTGGCGTTAGCTACAGCAGGTACTATAAGCAACTGAAAAGAGGGAGAAAGTATTTGGATGGGACAAGAGGAGTAATAACTAATTCAGGCAGGACCAAAATTCCTTAATGGGAAGGTCTGTTACCACAAAGGAAGAAATCAGAAGCCCCTTCACTGAAGATATTTTTATATATTTGCACAAAACTATGGAAAACAGGGCTAGGAATGATCTTACCTCTTCTGCTCAGTGAACCTGATGTTTAAAAGATGCCTTTAAATGGACCAAATAATGATGTAGATGCTGCCTATACAGAGAGCTGGTATGCAGCTGCACCTACATTTTCTATAGGAAAATTACACTGACATTTGAATAATTGCTCTGGAAGTATAAAAAACAGATAGAGAAGTTCCCTATGTATCTGCTCCAGGGTCTAGAGTGGGGGTGAAGGGAAGACAGCAAACATATTCTTGGACCATGCATACCCAAACAGACCGTGTCTTTCTTAAGCCATTCAATAGATTGATTTTGCTCTCTGCAATCTGGTTGTGTATCAAGGTGGCTGTACTTCCAGTGCCAAGACCTCCCCATGCAAGCCCTCAGCTCAACGCTCTGCTTAATCCTGGAATTGCTGCTCCTGTGGCAATTACTGAGGAGCCACAGTATAGCTGTGAGAATTTATTTATTTTTCTTTTACATCTTTTTGTTAGAGGCAGCAACTCATATTTCAGGATGCCACACAGTTCTACACTCTTAAAGAATAAAAAAGTATCAATCCTCTGCAGAGCTCTCACTGACATTGCAATTTCACTAGTATTCCAGTATCTGCATGGGGGAGCTTATTTTTAAGCCACAGAATAGACATATTGATTAAAGCATGGTTATTTGCACAGCTGACTGAAAAGGCAGTTTCATACTAAACACAGTAATATATATAATGCCACTCCTGCTGCTCAACCTTTGCTGATGGAAAATTGTACACACTTTGTCCCTGAAGACCTCACCTTTAAGGAATTCCCCACAGCTTGGGAAGTTTGCAGGGGCCTTATTTGGGACAGAAGCTTTAAAGCTGTTTTACTGTTCAAATCACACAGTTGTTGATAGCTTCAGTGACAATCTATGAGGATGCTTTGCAGTTGAGCACATAGCACTTACTAAAGATACTGATGAGCTGATTTGTGGATGCTATTGTCCTTAATAGAATCTAGCATCAGAGACTGTAGCAAACATATAGAAGCCTTTTAGTTTCCTTCACGTGCAATTTTTACTGCTGGAACATCTCCTGCTTTACTTAGTTCCTCTCTGCACTACAGGAGAAGCTGTCTTCTACACTTGCTAAAACCAGCTAGAATATCTCAGCCTAAAGAAAGCTGAAGCACAACTTTATCAAGGTTACCTTTACCTGTTATCACTGATCAGCTACTTGTTAGCAGGAAGGTGTAACAGCAGGAGACAGTTCTAGAAAATAAACATTAGTTGTGCTCAATTGGCACAAACACAGCTTTCTAACAACTTTTGTTGTTTTTGTTGGTTTTTTTGTTGTGTTTTTACACATTTCCCAAAGTAATAAAGCAAGAATGTATTTGCTTCTGTGTGGCACATGATTCCAACGTATTGTGCTGAAGGATGGGGTACGCAGAAAACACAGCTGGAGTAGCACCAGCAGCACGACGGAGCAATTCACTCTGGAATGCTACCTGGGTTACTCTGCTACAGACAGCCAGGGCAGGGATCAGAGTTTGAACAAGCGGATCCAGGCCTGCACTACAAATGGCAGGGCAATAGCCTGCGAACAAGTAGGTAGCTAATGAATAACTCATGAAGAACTCCCAGCTAGCAACAACCAATAATTGGTTGATACCAATTGCTTTAGAATTGTTCCTGCAGAATCAATAGGCAAACAAATAAACACACATTTATGAAGAAAACCTTACACGGATCAAAATACATGCCCATTACTAGCACCAGTGTGGGTTCCCAGATGCTTTCCTACCGCAATCTCAGCATGACAATTTGCCATGGCTCTAGGAACTGCCAGTGGCTGCAAAACATTTCATGCCAGCTGCTGACACTCTCAGATTCTACACTTGTTAGGAGAGAGGACACAGCTGTGACTTTGCACTGTCAGCGAATTTTGAAACAGCAAGGGCAATCTCAACCTCCGTCTGTAGTGTCCTTTCCCTCTCCAAAGTGACACAAAGGCAATTAAGCAAGGGCTGGTGTCCAGTATCTGTCCCATAGTTTAGACAAACTCTTCAGACAGCTATATTGCAGGTCACAAAGAAGTCCTAATAAAGTAAGAAGCCCAAAGTCTCTCTCCTTCCCGTATCAGTCAGGTAGAGTTTCATTGCACATGAAAAGCATTAAGAGGTTTTAATACAAATCTGTTGTTGATACGCCAAGTACAACTAGTGAAACAGCAGTTCTACTGGTTATATTTTCAGTTTCTGAACAGACTAACATCTTCATAAAGAAAAATTCATCAAGTCTGGAGCAGACATTTATTTATTAACTTACTCTCACTCTTAACTGATTTTATGTTGGTTTTTTTTTTTTTTTTTTTTTTTTAATTTGTGTCTCTCTCTACCAACAAGCAATCTCTCAGGAAAAGGGGTGGAGGCTAAGCACAGCCCAGGAAATACAGGCTGAAACAGACGTGCTTCCCTTCTACATGATTGATGGAGGGAAACATTTGTTGGATTTACAAAACTAAATATTAACTAAGTTTTCTCTTCCTTTCTTGCTGCCACTTACATGTTGCATGCAGTACCAATATAGCTCAACCCATTCTACTCAACGAAGTACTAGCTGTGGACCACAACATACTGGTTGTGACAAATGTATCAGCAAAGAACTTGGTCCACATGCAACCATAAAGGGAACCATGCAAGATAAAAAGCTGGGAAGCAATTTACAACAACAACAGATAAATCATCACCATGCTATTTCTAAACTTAAAATTGTAAAGTGAGCAATAGACATTCTCAAAAGTCAGAGATGCAGTTGCAAAGATTAATTTTAGAGTTCTCACCTTACTAATGCTTTGACAGTGGATCTAACCACACTGGAGAGCAGGAACAACGGAGACACGAGAATATGAAACAAGGAGATGGAGGCAAAAGCCACAGATGGGGAGAAGTCAGCCTTAGTTGTCAGATGAGCATGGACCACAAATGTCTACAAAGAGACAGACATTATCATCAGCATTTTGTCATAAAGAAGGAAACACACAAATATTTCATATATCCTAAGCACTTAAATTACAGAATCTTAATTTATACTCTCTTAACAGTTTGGGGCAGTGCAGCATACTCCAGGCTGCTTCTGGTCACAGGCGACAAGGTGGGCATTTTCCATTCTTTCCCAGAGGAATTGCAAATGTGTGGCAGATCTGCATCCTGTCCTCCTTCCTCATTTCCACATCACTTATAAATGAAAATGCAGTTGTAATTAACACTACTTAGAAAAGTCCATACTTACTATAAGTACAGCTGCAATTGGTATTGCTGCATTCATAAAGACTGTGAAGGAAAACATGTAGGAACATTTAGAAACGATTTCCATTTAGACATGCTAATGTTAAAATACTACTAGTATTAGTTTACGATAGTGTTTTCTATGCTTAAGATAGGAAAAATGCACAAGTATCCACACCCATCAGTATGATGTTTAAAAATGTCTACAGCTTACTTCATGTCATCAGAACATACAGAACCCAGCATTGCACCCTAGAAAGTGATGACTAGTCAACTGATTTTGAGCTGTGATCCCCTCACATGCAGTCCAGGCGAGGGGCACTGCATGTCTCAGTCTCAGGACAGGCAGAAAAGCTGAGCTGGTACGAGGTCTGGCAGGTGGCTTGAATATGTGACAGTAAGAGGAAAGGAGATCCAGCAGTGGCTGCACAGATCACAGTTCTGGACTGCCCCACAGCCTGGCTGCACACCTAACTCTGGCCCAGATGCAGCCCAGTGGCAGGACATCCTGGGAGAGCCAGGGCACATATGTCATGTTGTGACCTACTTCTGAGGCACCACTTGTGAAGTACAGGGCTTTGTGGTCCCCTCAGGTTTTATGATGCAGCTCAAAGGGTAAGGAAATATACAGCAATACAGTGCAGGACTGCCATTTATTTTATTCTTATGGAGGTTTTATTCATAATTACTCCTGCTTTGTCCAGCTTGTCTACTTCATGAATGTCCTCAGGAGTTCAATACAGGTTCTAATGGTACCTAAACGTGGTAGAGCTTTGATTTCAGCTGAGCCTTGAGTTACTAAAAAATGCAAACAATCAGTTTCCTCCCTGTCTTTGAACAGGGTCTGTCTTGGTGCCCTGGATTCCCTTACTATAGCAACTCAAAGTATAGCATTTAGAGGTATTAAACAGATGGATAGGGAGAAGCAAGCAAATACCATTTCTGTACAGAGATCACTTTTAGATTAGCAGGAATATGGGCTAAGAATGCAATTAAAAACAGTTATCCCTCTGAGGCTTGAGTCAGAACCAGAACTGCAATCTTACCCCACACATCTGTCTCCTCTGTCACAATCTGAGGACATTACTTAATCATCACCTTTTAATTTTCACCTTCATTCAATTTTAATTCATGAAGTAAACAATAGAAAGAACACAGAATCTATAGCTAAAATAGAATTAGAAGATCAGTGCAGGTGTAGCAGAAAAGAAAGAGCCTGGTCAGTTCTTTTGGTTTTTAAACTATGCCTGACATTTTTTCCAACTAGATACAACCAACATTCACACAGTAAAAGTGCTCCTCAGTTACTTCATCTGAAGTGGAGAATCATTATTTGACCCACAAATACTTCTGACTGACACTTTGTCCATTCTTTTCTGGACATAAACCCCTGAAGAACCTAACGTATTGTCAGACATTCTTACATTTAGAAGATCTTTCAGGAATCCTGTAACATACTTGTAAAGTGTGTACTCAAGCATAAATAAAAGAGCTATGTTATTTCATGTAGCTCTAATTCCTCAACAGAATAGTGTGCTAGAAAATACAGGTATATTTGTATCTATACTTCCAAAATAAAAATTAGCCTTTGTAAGATGAATATGTATTAGAGCCTCAAAATTCATAATTTAATCCCCACCTTAGGAAAAAAAAAAAATTCTCAGGAGAATGTTCTTTTCTGTATTGGAATACAAGGTAGCTTCAGCTCAGACTTTCATTTCTCCTAAGTATTCTTTCTGCCCTGTTTTCATACTTTGTATAAACTTGAGGAATGACATAGCAACTTTGAAAAAGAAGTGAAGTTTGTTGCCTGCAGCTACAGACTACTTAATTCTACTAAATCCTTGCATTTGCAATTTGCCTTTGAGACTGCTGAATACTGAGTTTGCTTTATGAATGAATCTGATGAGGAAATCTAGCAAAACTGATGAACTTCTTGGAGATGGATCTTGTTCTTCTGCTGTCCACAGTGTAAGTTCATACCTGGCAAATACAGAACTGGGCAGATGAAATATATTGTAGGACTAGCAAAACCTGCTGCAGTTAAGACAGCTGCAGTGACTTCACTCCCAGGAAGTGGTCTGGGAAACATCTGCCGCCTTCTTTATCACAAACACATAAAAACTACTCTGCATCTACTGCCTTCTTCATTCTTTTTAAAATTTGTTTCTTAAAAAAAAATCACAGGTTCATATGATATTAGCAAACATGCTTTGTGCTGACTACACCTGTCATTGTGTTTATACTTACGGTGAGAAAACCAGCAAATTCTCCCACACTGATGTTCACTACACAGTCTCCTAAAGTGCAAGTCTGTAAAGATCAGTGTAATTTCTGCTACAGACAGAGGGTGTAAGGAACTCTTGGGCTGAAACTATAGGAATTCTTTATAAACCAAAATGATATGCAACAACATAACCAAGCTGAATTGGTTTACCTCAGCTGAGAAATTGATCTGCACACACAAAAATGTCATGCACAATACAAATAAGGATGCAAATGTACACATTAAGTGCTTCAAGAAGCGTCAGTGCATATTTAGAATCAGTTTTAATAATATAGTTTGATATTGATGTCACTATTTCTTTACAAAATAGTCCGCATTCTTGGAATGAATACCCCTTTAGTGGCTGTTACAAATGATGCCTTGGGGATTTAAAATCACATAAGCCTCCACAGCTCCTTCAGTACTAGAACTGAACCTGCAGCTCTGACTATAAATAGATTTTATTGCCAGATGTAGCAGTGCAAACAAAGGCAGCCCGTCTGTGCTGATCTGGGTGTAGGACAGAGTTTCCAGACACACAATCTACTCCAGCTAAATTCTGGCTTATGTCAAAATGGAAACTACTCTGCAGAGAACTCAGGATCCCTAGAGAGAAATTCTGGTCTAATAAGTCAATAAAAACCTCAATGTAATGTCAGTTAAATTCAGGGGGATCAGGATCTTTCCCTCAGAGTGCATTACCTTTGTGATCATTTGGCAGGAAAGAAAGTCAGCTGCATGTCTCTTGGGTGAATGAAATTAAAATCATACTAATCAGACTGGAAGTTATTTTCCCAAGAAGTAGCCTTCCTTTTTAGCCTAGGAGATATTTGTGCAGGTAGCTTGTGGCATTTGAATACTTCTCACTAGAAGTTTCCATTTCATTAATACCTTACAGAATATATGAACAGTGTTCTTCAGTATGACTTCATTAATTATTTTTGAAGTTTGTTTTTTTGTTAGTTTGTTTGGTTTTGGTTTTGTGGGTTTTTTTGTTTGTTTGTTTGTTTTTGGTTTTTTAATTTTGAAGTATTACAGTGGCAATCATACAGATGGTCCATATGATCTTCTCAAATACAGAGTATTCAATTGGCCTTAAACCTTTTTAAAGGAATGACAAATGCCTTAAAGCAACTTGAAAGGTAACACAAGACAAAAGAACTTGGATATGGACTGATGAAACCACCATGACTCTTGTATTTTACTTTTTTAGGATATAGAAACACTTTTATGAGTCACTTGATTTTAGAAGAAATCCAAATGGAGTTAGGAAGTCTAACTGCCCTCTCTTGGACCTTCAATGCAAAGACAATTCCTGTCACATATTATGCTACACTGGATTGTGCACAGTGCGGGTGGAAAATAAAAAAAAAAAAAACATGAACAAAAGCTTCTTCCTGAATTCTCTGAAGGTAGCCTTCAGACCTGAAAACTTTCCCTCAGAAGCTTTTCTCCAGAAAAGCTAATGCTATGAAGCGTTTGTCTTGACTTTCTCTTTTAGGCAGATTTCCCCTACAGGCAAAATTCTACTGAATAAATTGTATAGTCTGACTAAATGAAAAGAGAGGAGCATGGATCAGAGCCTAAAGCAACTGAAACGGTCTCAACAGAGAAATGGTAAACTCATTAGTAACTAATAATGCAGTACCACTTCAGCTGAACAGTGGATTATAATGAAGAAAAAGACTTACTGGATATGGAGGTATAAAGGGCAAAAGACTTGAGGCTAGTCATTTCTTTTTGTCTGGTTTCCTCTACACTGCTGTGAAAGATGTGTTCCCAAGCATAGAGTTTAAGGAGTTTAATGCCTCGCAGCATCTCATTTGTCTTCTTCAGTCTCTCATTGGAGTACTCCTGCAACATTTACATGCACATTTACTTAAAGAGTATAATTAAAGTACCTGTCCCTAAACATAAGGATCACAGAAAAATTGTATGCAGACCCTTGTAATCAGTCAGGTATACTTTACCAGTTCTGTCCATTCAGATGTTTTGTTACTGTTTTTCACAAGGATGAGCTTCCCTAGAGTTCAAGTGACCAGGCAGTTGGTTTGTACTCCTACATTATATAGCTTGTACTGAAAATTTTACTCCTCTTTCAGCTTTCTGATCACTTGCAAGGCAGCCTCTCATGACTTGTACTGCCCAGCACTCTGGCTGGATTCTCAACAAGCACTCTGAGAGGGTACAGTGGAGATCAGAACACACAGACAAGCTATGACTGGGCACACCACTCTACCCAGTGTCAACACGATGCAGAAACATCAATGGCAAGCTTCAAAGTAGCGAGGCCACATTCACAAGAAGCTGTGATCCTGGAAGGAGCCTTGACTCTGAGCAGGGCCAGCTGGCTCAGGCACAATAATACACTAGACAAATTATACTCCCAGCAGAGCATAACTGGAAGTTATGCTGCTTCCAGTTTTCAGGCTAGCTCAAGGATCTTTATACTGCACTGCATTGTGCAGTGGAGACATTTCTATCACCAAACGTGCTGCTTCCCATCTGCAGGGATTTCTAGGTGGTGCTATCTCCTTGGATGCTACAGGGATGACTGCTGTCTACATCTCTAGAAGGGTGTATAGGGCTGATGTGAAGGCATTACTTTCCACACAGAAAGGTGCACTAACACCTCTCATTACCACCCATGATTTGTGGTGGAAGAGATTTCAGCAAGCTCTCTGGGTCCATTACAGGCCTATATGGCTTCCTTCCGCTGAATGTGGGGATAAGGTTCAGAGCAGCTGGTGAGAGTAATTCCTATCAGCCAATGTAACTTGGTTGGCAGTGGTGTGGGCCATTCAAATTATAAACAAGCCAAGTGAGGGATTGAGCCATGGCTTGTGACTTGGCAGACCTCTAAGCTCCCCAGCTGAGGAGCATGTTGTGGGGGTTATGAATGCCTGCAAGTAATTTAAATAAATCAGTTTGATAAATCTCCACATCTACAAAGTATCTGGGGTCTGAGTTTAGTTGCAGCATTGCTACTTCCTTTCTGCTTGGACAGCCTGCCTTGAACAATTCATTTATTTGTGCACTGACTGCACAAAGCCATTTCAGTCAAGCATTGGTGACTTTACATTTGCAAGTTAGAAAGATCTTAAGGTTTTTTTGCTCTTAGGGAAATATATACTTGTTGAAAAATATAAACACCAAACCCTGCATCTTTACTGCTCATGCTTACCATGTTTTCACATCCCTGAACACTACATTTCACATTTTGAACATTACAGAACGTTTCAGAATAGGTACTTGGTCAATCTCCACAGCTAGCTTTAGAATTCCAAACATGTACCAATGCATAATTACCAGAGGTTATAATCATATCATGTATGAATTTGAAGACACTTACCAATGTGCTTCTCTGGGCCTGTGAGAGTTTTGTTGCTACAAAGTACTGAACAGGTGCAAGGACTATGATTACTGCTGCTCCAATTAAGGCACTGATTCCAAGAAGGTAGTAGAGCAGAAGAACTCCTACAATTATCTGTTTTGAGAAAAGAAGGTGAGGGGAAGGCTTGTGATGGCTTCACTTTGTGTATGCACTACAGAGAGCAATCACAGGGTAACAGGACAGCACATTCAAAACCAATAGCCACCACAGCAAACCCTACCCCCAAACGTAGTACATTCTGCATTGCTGGCACAGTTGAATTTGATCAGTCAGGATATTCTGTCAGAGGACCAAATATATCCACCTAGTTCCACTCCCCTCCTTGTGCATTCTCTGTATTTCCATTTCATGGACTCCCCATTATGAACAGCAGAAGGTTCATGGAATCACAGAATATTCCTGGTTGGAAAGGACCTCGATCACCATGTCCAGCCATACCCACAACAAAAACACACCTAAAAAACCCCAAACACCTAAATACCTAAAGGTTGTACAGATTTGCATATCTTCTATAATGAAACTCTCACAAATACTTAAAATAACTTTACTGAAAGTTAAATACATTTATAAAACCTCTTTTAAATAAAATGTAAATGCTACTTAAAAATACTTTCAAGTAACACATTGAGATATTCCCTTTACAGTCACTATTAAATATTTTTCCCCACTGGCCAGATGACATAGCTTGCATTTTCTTTGATTTAAGATTTATTTTTTATCCTTTGACATTTAAGCATTTCTACACCAGGGAAGAAATAACATCTCCCACTTTGATCAGAACTCACTAGTCTACAACACAAGGGACTTCCACAAAGAAGGAATGCTTCTTTTCTTATTATAGAAGCCAATATGAAATATAATTTAAAACACAACCAATCCTGTAAATGTTAACATGGCATTATTGCTGACCAGTACCTAAAAAAGGAACAGCATAAATCCTGTCACTAAGAACCTTCACTTCAAACAAAGCCTAACATAAACTCACAAGGAATTGTCAGGATGCACAGTACCAGAATGGCCATGACTGTTAAAGAACATAGAGAAACAGCTTAAGAAAAAGAAGGTTGATCTGAGAAATAAGAAACTACAGAGCCACAGTCTGGATGAAAAGAGCTCCTGTAAACTGCTCAATAAGTGCAGGAAAGATATACAAACTACCAATGTTAATCACCACTATTCTCAACCATCTGGAGCACTGACACTCACTCTATTTATCATTATAAGCTGATAGATTAATCAGAAGATACAGTGATATAAAGTTAATTACATGCATAATTTCCTTTAAGTCAAAATTAAAAATATGGAAATTTCCTTAAAGTGTTATCTACTACTCTTGCTATATTTGCATACTCTCATAATCCTCACAAAAACACCGCCTTCCATCATTTCAAAGCTCAGTAGCCATAAACTCATCCATTCCCACACATATTTATGGTAATTGTGTGTTTCCACTAAGAAAAATAGTTCTTAGTTTCCATATTTCCATTTTGACATTTTCACGAATTTAAGGCACAAAGAAAAATACAGATTTATTTTTCATTCTTAACAATCCTTTGAAACCTCTCTGCAGATAAACTTAACTAAAACATGACTCAATGAGTCAGTATTTACTTAGGAAACATGCAGTAATGTGAAAGTGCAGTCTTGTATATACACCACAAATCTAGTAAGAGCAAAGGTTAAATTGAAAATTAAAAATCTTTTAGTGATGAGTGAGCGAACCATCTGCTTCTGTCCGAAGTCAGGAAATCCATGAGTGTATGAAGCCAAAGAAAATCTGCCAGGGCCTCTGTCAGATGGCCCTGGCAAAGCTCCCCTCCAAAATGTGGTCTTTACTGACAGAGATACTCATTCCCAACTGCTGCTTCCTGGGCAGACAATCTAGTCACTCAAATAGGGGAAAGCATTGAACAGCACAGTTAAGAGATGTTCAAACTACTGTAAAAACTGTATCTGAAAAGTGCTGAAATCTGTAAGCATTATTGCAAGTACTTCTATATTTATCATACTGCACACTACACAGTCAAGAATAAACAGTACATAGATAATATCTGAACTGCTGGAGGACAGCATCTGGCAGATGAGATCTATACTGAGTACAGCTACTCAGTAACATTTCTGAGAAGGTAACTATCATATTTAAAAAAAAAAAAAAAAAAAAAAGTGTGTAGTGAAACCTTTCTCTTTCATCAGAATCCCAAAGCTCTTACCTGCCAGAGATACATATCACAAGCTCTGGTTATTTGGTCTTGATTATTTATGGAAGATAGCAAATACTTTAAGCCAGAAGCTGCTTTGTGACCAGTTTTGAAAGAGACAAATGTCCTTTCACTACAGCAGAAACGTAGCTCTGCCAATGAACCAGAGATATGAGAATACAGGACCTTTTAATAATCACAGTAAAATCAAACAAGGGTGTTTATAAAATGGAGGTGGGAGGGAAAGCCTTTATAGGGCCTCACTTTGCTCCCAGGGTTTGAGCCAAGCCTACTGAGGGTATCTTTCAATTGATGGGCATCCCCAGGCCTCTTTTCAAGGATTTCAATGGCGTTCAGACAGTAACTTAAGGCAATGATAAAGCTCCTATTGAGTCCAGTCAGAGCAAAGATGGGGCTCAAATTATCTGGACTGTTTAGAAAAGCTAACTTATTATGAACAGCTAGGTCTTCTAAGTTGAGGATAATTACAAAATCCACAGCAGATGCTGAAATTACAAATATTGAAATACAAAACAATTAAAAATCTGGTTTAGCTAATAATGAAGCTTGTTCAACTTTTTATTAGCAGTCTCTTGAGCATTCAGTAATTGCTTTCACTGCCTAATAAAACAAGTTATTGAATGAATGTTGTGGAAACATGTTTTGGAGAATCCTTTATGACCACCATGACTCATTGATGTGTGCCTCGCAATGTGTGCGCCATCCAAAAAACAGAAGCATGCTTTGACAATAATTGTCCTGACCTGCTAAAGGAACATTGCAGGGGGAGTTTTAATACAAATATAATCATATTTTCAGAAGACAGTCAGGAAATCTTTATGAGCCCTTGACTTCTGGCACATTAGAGCCAAATGTTGTTACAGAACATGCAATGAAATTGGCCTCATTCTCAGTTGCACTAAGTGCTCTCCAACATGAGCTGCCAGAGTGGTCTTAAAAAAAAGCATAGATGAAATTGGTATCTTACACAGCAGGTTTTACTAAGAGACTTACAATGCAGACTAAGCCTCAGGGATAACTGGACCCTAAACATTGAATTAAAGGGGTGAATTTTCTTGATCCCCCATAGCTCTTTCAGCAATATAGTTTTAGCAGTATACAATCACTGACTCCTTACTGCTGGGTACTTCTAGTAAATGGACAAAAAATACTGATATCCAAATTACTAACAAACTGCTGCACCCTTGAAGTTCTTGTTACAAACACAAAGAATGTTTGGCAACAGTCAAGATCCTAAAACAATCCTAAATACCTCGAGTCCTGTCACAAGATGTGAAATATGTTAACTTTCTAGAAGTTAACAGTTTGAATCTTATTTCAAGTTAAAGAATAGCTTCTTTGCTATGTCTATTTTCATAAAACTGATAAGCAATCAATCACTATCTATAGGTTCAATCACTAATCTATCTATAGAATATATATATATACACACACAAACACATCATGGTTGTCCAAGTAGTCCCTTTCTGCATCCCTGTGGCTCACGCGCATGGCTGATGCACATGAATAACAAAACCACATTAAATCCCCTTACCTGTACTGGCATAGCCCAAAGATTAGGGCAGAGAAAAAAGAACCACATCAGCTGATTTGTGTCTATAGCAACCAGGTTACAGATCTGGCCTGCAGTCATCTCCCCCATTGACATGTTAGAGGTTGAAAGCTGCATAATTTTATTGTATATTTTTGTCTGGAAGAGAGATCAAAAGTTGTTAGTGTACCAAAATAAGATTTCTACCTCCATCTAAAGCACAGGTGTAGTCCAGCACACTGTGGGAAACCAACATTCTCAGTAATCTGAATGAAGAGCTTCAAGTTTGGCCCTTTGTGTTATGGTAAAAAAACTTTAAGCTACTGTCATATATTCACCCACAAGAAGCACAGTGCTATCAGGTGTATATATAGTGTGTATATATATACACACACACACACTATCTATACAATATATATATTAACACACACACAAACACATCATGGTTGTCCAAGTGGTCCCTTTATGCATCCCTGTGGCTCAGTAAGAGAATGGAAACTTTGCTACCCAAAAGGCTGAAGAACCATATTAACAACTTTGATATATACCTCCAAGCTTCTTCATGGAGTGCCCTTGCTGTAACATGTTAGTATCATTATATTCAATATGTAATAGTCAATATATTATAGCCCTTGTTATTTTTCTCTGACAATTGATTCAGGTCCCTGACTATAGTCCTGGCTTAGAACGTTGCTACATTTTGGCTGGAGATCTCAGTCCCATTAAAAAGTTTAATTCACAGGCAATGAGTGCAACAGGTCTGATTCTGTACTGAATGAAGCAGTTACCTCAGTGCAGAACCAGGCACTATGTATAAAAATAACAATACACGATACTGACAGTGTACTTTTACCAGCTGGTTTGGTAAAACACTATACAGTGATGCTTTGCAGTCATGAGACTTAGCTGACAAGAGGCACCTTTATTCAATAACTGCCTTTGAATCAAGCGCCAACTGTCCGTCATGAAGCATAAAGTCACAAAGGGCATGTTCAACAGGTGCAGATTTACACAGGCAAGGAAAAGAGATAAAAGGTTTAAAGAAAATTGAACAATTATATGAACAAAATTGTATACAAATACTGGCACAGAGGCTGCTGTTATCACTAATTCTAATGCTTAGAGTGATGGCTAGAAATTTTCCATATTGAATCATCTGACTGCTGGTCAGATGATAATAATTATTATATATTATTAAATATTACTCTGTGTAATATCCAGTGCAGAGAACACAAAGCTTTTCTTGAACAAAATTAACGTAGCACTATTTCCCAACAGTTCCCCTTTTACACTTGCTGTTGTCCATGTATTTTTGGGTCAGTTATAGCTCTTCTACTTGATAGAGAACATACCATTTTTTTATATACAGCCCAGGTGAAATTTTTATTTCTTTAGGAATTTTCTACTTCATTCTAATAAGGGAAATCAATGGGTAGAATCCAGAAGTCTGGCAGTTGACAAGTGCTTCCAAGTGTAAGATCAAAAGAGAATTAAACAATTACGCTGCTATTGAGAGTGTCCATCTATCAAAGAGACTCTCAAAGGATCTATGTGTTCAGTGGATAAATAGTGTAGCTTACAAGGGTGGCTTTCAAGTTGTCAGAGGGTTGGATTCAGCCAGTGTGCTTGGCAATACCGCATTGTAATCTTACACCCAATTCTCTCATTTCCAGGCACAGATCTTTGTATACTATGTAAAACTTTGATCTGCTGTTCAGTTATATGATGATTAGGGACTCCATTTTACCAATCTCACTTATGTTTAATAATTACACAATGCCTGGTAGATTTTGTAGTATGATTTATGGAATAAGATACTACTCCATGCATTAGTAAGACAAGCTATCCTTTTGTCCGAAATATATTTCCAAGACACATAAAAGCTGTATTATTTGCACGAGATATTTCACAAGCATGTCTTTGAGATCGGAGAGGCTTAGTTCACAACTAAATTCTTTCAAAGGTTACATTCAGTTTTGCTGTCAGCAAGTCTACGCTCATAGTTATTAAGATATACGGCATTAGATATTAGAAATAAAGATTTACATAAAGTCATCAAATAACATGCAGAGGAAAGAGAATGTAGGTCTAAATTAACACAATCTTTAATGGCAACAATTACATTCAATACACTTCAGGAGAGAAGCATTTCAGAATTTAACAACTATAATTGTAATTGGCATTTACAAATGCATGTGCTATTGTATGAAAATAGGTTAATTAATAATACATTGGTTACCTGTATCGCACCTCTCAAGTTAATTCCCGTTTCAATAGCAACATAGTACGATGCTTGGAGAAATGTCCTTTGCAATAGAAGGGCAAAAAATAAGAGTACAGCCAAAACATAGGCATTGGACAGGAACTCTTGAGATGAAATAAAGAAAACACCAAGAATCTTAGTCTAAAAAATAAAAAAACCCCAAGAAAGTTAGAAATCAGATGCAATGGTAATTTAATTACCAGCTTTGCATAAATAATAAGCAGAAATAACCACAGTTTTTTGACTTTAAAAGTTCTCACAACCTTATCTGAAACCTCATAGTTTATCAATTCAAGGAAAAAGTCATATAATGTGCCAACTCAGTAAGCTTTATTTAAATGCAGAATGACTTTCATAGGATTTCTGATACCTTTCCAAAGCTCTACAACACTTAAGTAACTTAAGAAAAGGGCAACAAGGCTCATGAAGGGCATAGAGCACAAGTTCTATGAGGAGCAGCTGAGGGAGATGGGGTTGTTTAGTCTGGAGGAGGCTGAAGGCTTATCACTCTCTGCAACTACCTGAAAGGAGGTTGGAGCAAGGAACGGGACAGCCTCTTCTTCCTGGCAACGTCTGACAGGACCAGAGGGAATGGCTGCAAGCAGCACCAGGGGAGGTTTAGGCTGGATATCGGGAAACATTTCTTCACTGAAAGGGTTATCAAACATTGGAATGGTTTTCCCAGGGCAGTGGTGGAGTCACCATCCCTGGAGGCATTTAAATGGCTTGTGGACCTGATGCTAAGGGATACGTTTAGTGGTGAGCTTGCAGTGTTGGGTCAAAGGTTGGAAGAGACCTTCAAGATCATCTAATCCAACCAAAGACATTCTGCGATTCATATGGTCATTGACTAAAAGATGCACACTGCCCATCTTACCTATTGTAAGGACTAACTTCTCTGAAAAGGCATTAACTAGTCTTATTTTAGCATCTCTAGCTACTGAACACTAAAATGAACTTCATAACTTGCCAGAAATACATCCATTCAACTCCGGGAACTATGCACGTTATTTTGGTTTGCAACATCTTGTTCAGTGTTTTTATTTATGGTCATTACCTCCCAGCAAATTCACGAGATCACCAAAGTGCATTTTGAAGCATGTCTATAGCTCATTGGGGAAGCAGCACTTTTATTCTATAGATATATTTAACAAGCAGACACCTCTGTCTCACCTTAGGAAGTCTTCTGAAACTGAAGTGTCTCTACCTTCCTCTTTCTCCCCTTGGCTCCTTCAAAACTTCAGTTGCTGGCTTACATTGCCATTACAAGCAAAATTAGGAAGAAGTTTCTTTCTATTCCTTCTTGGAGGGCTTCTTGCCATTTACACTCCTGCTGAATTTCTTGCTCAGCACATTTCTTTTTGCCTACATAGTTTCTCTGCAGTTGCCATTTTCAAGACTGCTCTAACACTTAATAAACTATTTCACAAACTCTTCCTGTCTCTACATTGTATTAGATCTGATCTGCATCTTGCAGTTAACTGTTTCTAGAAACTCCACATGACAAATTAATACAGTGGCTAAACTTTTTTAAAATAATGAGTCTGTAGGTTAAGTCTTTTGAATGTATAATGTCAGCAGATATTCCTAATACTGGACTGCTAATCCTAACATTGCAATGTAGAAGACGCTCCCAGCAAACTATAAAGGTTATCATTCTGTCAGTCTCTTCTTTGGTGTGAAATGATTAACACTTGGAGGAATTTATGTCAGAAGAATGTTCTGGGGTGGCCATAAATATTGATACTGGAGTTATAAATAAATATGAAGAGCATGACAGAATTTAAGATGCTGTGGTTTTCTAATGGCAGCACTAACTAAAGCAGTTAATACTGCCCATGACACCCACGTGACCTCGGAGTTCCAGTTCCATGGTAGTTTATAACTCTCACAAGGGCCTGAAGAATAGAGCAAATAGTGTATTCTAGGATTTATCACTTTGCCTTCAGAATCACAAACAGAATTTCTGTTTGAAAGATACAGTTGACTCATTACAACATCTCCTCTATCTAAACTATTTAAAATTAAGAATTAAGAAATATCACTTTAAGGGATGGGTACAAGATGCTCTCCACTGTACTCACAGCTCACTTTGCTTGTCCAACGCTGTCCTGCTGTATGGCAATTCTTTCCAACGCCCTCAAACTCAGCAGCGCATCAGAAACAAACTATGTTCCCCACAATTTACCTTTCCCTTCCTAAGGCAGCGTTTTAGAAGGCTTGTTTCTCACACCTATGTGGCTATCAGGAGCAAGCAATTAATAAGGCAGCATTCTCCTTTTTTGATTCATTGCAAGTAAGGATATAACATTCCTAGCAGCAGACTTGGTGTGTCTTTTCCCTGAAGCAGACCCAGTTGATTAGGCAGGTGCAGACATGTGTGAGCTGTCTTTTTACAGATGGTTTGGATAGAAAGCCTTCATGCATTTTAGAAAGGTTTAATCCAGCAACACCAATTTTGAAATGTAATTAACCTCTTCACAGAAGAACAATGTGTATAAACCAGGTCAAGAGAGAAGGAAAAGACTCTTGTGAGACCTTTTAGCAAAGGTAAAACACACCCTTAAGTGTCACTCAAGGACTACCATCACCATCAGTGGATATTGTTGTTAGGGGATCCCCAAATGGTGTCAATGACAACAATGGGAACATGTCAAGACTGGATGAGGCTCTATTTCAGGCCTATCTAGACCAGACCCGAGCGCTTTTTCCACAGAGAAGCACTAGCTGTTGCTTTAATAGGAAAATTAAGTAGGATAATCTGTAAACTGTGATTCAGCGTAATTTCAGTAGAAATAGTGTTTCAGACAAATTATCAAAGCTAAAAAGCTGCCACAGAACTTTGCTGTAACGCAGACCTGTAGTCTGATTTTTCTCATTAGCAGCTTTAACTGGTTTGCATTGAATCTACTTCCTGTATCAAAGTTTCCAAATATTAGGATAAGGATCACAAAATGAATAAACAATTAATTTTAGTCTGATGCCTTTGTTAAATTTCCTGCTACGTGTCTGATGTATTTCAATATTTACAGTGGACCTAATCCAAAGCGTACTTGAGTTAGTGGGTGTATTTCCATTAGTGTCAACAGACTGCAGAAATAAAAGTCTTCTATCAAACAATAAGTGAGCTGCAATAATAAACTGATCTTTCTCATAGAAATCCAGCCTAAGTGACCTCAACTCATCATGAGAAGATACTTCCTATGTCTTTAAAAGAGTTAATCAAGAAGTATGTCTGCTTCTTCTCATGGAACACTGGAGTAGCATCCTTTAAAAATATGTTTCACTTGATCTTTCAAAACCAACCTCCCCAAAGACACCAGTGGAAATTCTTCATCAGTTAAATAATTTGACATTTTATTGCGATGACAAAAGCCTGCTTTAATCCTCTTAAACATCACTTATTTTTGGAAATGAACAGACAAGTCTATTAAAAAACAAAAAATTGCAATTTTTCTTTCTGAAAAGCACTCAGTCACATGTTCAATCTCTACTCAAGACTGTACCTAAAATCCTTGTGGTACTAGTGGGGTTCTGGATATCCTTCACCATTACCTTGAATGAGGTTGTTTACCAGAACACAAGCCTGACTAGCTGCATGTTTTTCTCCCCATCAAGGTATCAAAGCAGATAACAAGCAGTACATCCACACTGTCATTTCTGGCATTCACACACACGTTGCAGAGCCACTTTGTTTACCAAGGCCAAATAATACATAGTCATAGCATCACTTTTTTTGACTCTGCTGTTCTTATGACAGTTTTGACAGTACCTGTGGCCGGATGGTGTTATTTCCTTTTCCAACATTGTGAACAATCCCAGAGATGCAGAGCGGACCAGCAAATCCAAGCAAGTCAGCCAGAATACGAAATGTGCTACTGAGAAGCAAGGGTCTTCCGAAAGCACAGCAGAGAGCCCGCCAAATTGATCTGGAGCCTTGCGGAGATGACGACCTTTTGTTCTGTTCAGAATAAAAAGAAAAATAAAACAGTAAGGATTATGTTATACATTAATCTCAGGTCTGATAAATTATGCTATTTTTTATCCCTGCTTTAATTCATTGACAAACAGTTGCAATCTTTGAGCTAGAAAACCGCTGGAACTAAAATTCCTGTTTCATTTGTTTTTATAGAGTCAGAACAAAGCATTAATTTGTACTCTTTTTCACATCACAAAAAGAATCATTATTTCTTTCCTGCCCTCAATAGGGATCAAATAAGTGTGTTGAATATGGCTTGCTGGGGGAAAAAGAAAATAAAAAAGAGCGAGGGAACTGACAGGTTTTATTTTCCTGTGAACATGGAGACTGCCAATCTACACTCTTTTTAAACAGGATGCAAAAGACTTCTCTTAAAATCCTGAATACACTCAGCTCCCACCAGGAAGTCAAACAGAATTTAAGCTCTGAATTCTCCTACAAACAAACTGTAATTGAAATACCATGGAAAAAGTAGTCCTGCAAGGCCTTATTGAGTCTGTAACTGAATGATTATTGGGAAGAACAGTAATGGTCCTCAGTGAATAGAGTCTCTAATTACTTTCCACAACAAAAGAGACCATATGGTTTTTGCACACAGGTAACCAGCAATTGTTTGACATGCCTATTTAGTTAGAGAAATTTCATTATTTGTACAAGGTACAACCAAATGTGTGATCTCTTGGTCTATAGAAAGTGATGTGAGTGGATACTTCATTTGTCTGTTCATATAACTTTACATTATGCTTAGTTCAAAAAGTAATGAAAAATGCAAGCACTGAGTAAGGAGACAGACGTCATTCCATGCTTTGCATACCTTCTGTGCTTCAAAGGCTTCATTAAGGCGAATGTAGTTGGTTAGAGCTCTCATAGCAATGGGAAGCTTGCCTATGGTTTTCAAGTCTATTGGTTTTTTATGGGCTGTCTTGATGAATGTATTCATCCACCAGTATGTTCCTTTGGACAACAGATTCACAAATGGCTGTAAGAATCGAACACCAAGGTCCTGGAGATCCTCAGGAGGTTTAACTTCTTTAGGAGTTTTGAAGAAAACATACCTCTGAAATGCAGAAGAATACCAGAACAATCACACTTAAATGCATAGAAAATAGCTGTCCACACAGAATAGATAAGAGATAAACAACATTGCAGATTTTCAAAGAATCAGTCCTACGTTCTCAAAAGTACTCCACGAACCTAGGCATTCAAATTCAACCAATACAGCAATCCAGTTTCCTCAGGTACTAAGGAAAATCAGGCATCCAGTCTAGAAAGAAATAATCCTCAACATTCACTATTACTTTATGGGCTACAAATTTGCATGCTTGTAGAAAAAAACAAAAACGTGCTCACCTCATATTTCATATAGTACAACCCCAGGCTCTCTCACCTGTGCAATGTGGGCCATAATAGCTTAGGCTCAGCCCTGATGCTACCACAGTGATTCATCTTCCATACCATACTGCCTTGCATTGAGTTCCCCCCCATCCCTAGCAGTAGCCAGCTCCAGTTCCCTTCCTGCAGCAGCTGCAGCAACAAGCCTGGCTCTCCAAATTCTGACAGACACACAATAGGCAGTAAGAAAAACAAAAAATCCATACTGATAGCTAGTTCATTCTATGCATAAATAGCATCTCTTAATAACTAAACCCCCAAAAATACTACCACGGAAAAAAGATGACAATAGGCAGTGATAATAGTAAGTTTATTCTTCTTTGGAACCTATATGTCCATGGTGATTAAATCTCATTTAATTATGCAGTTCTTTTCTAAGGAGGTTTATGAGCAAGTCTCTCCAATGTCACATCTGAATTTCACTTTTCCCAGAAGCTGATCCACTGTTTACAAATTATGATATAAAAAGGTTTTAATTTATCTTTCCTTCAAAAAATGTTACTGAAAAGGCTGCTTTTGGGCATATTTTTGTCCTAAGTTATCAAATAAACAGACAGACATACAAAATCCCCCAAGAAAACAACAAAATAATAAGTGATAGAGACCTCACCTTACTGAACACATTCCTGGAAAGAGTTCACATACTAATGTGAGGGGAGCAGCAAGAAAATGTAAATGGAAAAGTTTCTTTCCTTCCTGGGACTAAGTTTAAGTTGTGCAGACAGTTAAGCGAGGGACAGGTCAAGGGCAGAACCTTGGCATTTATCTATCCAGTGATCTCCAAAGCCATCTTTCAGTTTGGTTTATGACAGCAGACATTACAGGGGAAAAATAAATACATATATAGGCAAGAGGCTTGATAGGAACCCCAGTTCCCCCAATCAATCACTTCTTGTGATTGTCTTCTGGAAATGTTATTTGTGCATCTAAGTTATTCTGTGATAGAACAGATGACTCTCTTCACCCAGACTTTCCTTGCATCAGAAATACTTATGATGACTGAAACTGTGAATCATAATAGACATTTTAAAAAACAGACTTGAACAGATGAAATTAATCTTAATTTAACTACAGTGGAGTCTGGCATTTTTTAAAATTATGGATTCATCTGGCCTAACAGAATTAGATATAACCTATATTTCTATTTCTAACTGGATTTTTTCCTCTCCTTCAAAAATGCATTTCACACTAAGTACCCAGAAAGGGAAATAAAAAAACACCTAAAACAAAACAACAAAAAACTGCAAGGAGACTTTTATGATACTAACTTACCCTCACCCTGATGACATTGATTTCTACAGCTAGTAGCATTCCATATAGAACAACCAGGAGTCCTGTGAGGCAAAATCGAAGCTGAGAAAATCCAACCCCGTTATCACAGAACTTTACAAATTTGATGGTTTTAGTTATGAAAGCTAAGGTCCAGTAGAACAGCAGTGCTGTAGG
Source organism: Megaceryle maxima (assembly GCA_024605025.1). Lineage (NCBI taxonomy): Eukaryota > Metazoa > Chordata > Aves > Coraciiformes > Cerylidae > Megaceryle > Megaceryle maxima. The sequence continues at coordinate 83,832 of JANHGN010007721.1, read as the reverse complement.
GGAAAAAAAAAAAATTAAAAAAAAAATTAATCAGCTCCACAGTTGCAAAAATATATATTAGCAGTATTAAATTCAGAAAGAATGGAGGAAGAATATATAAAACCACAAAGTGGCCTTTCTCATGTCAAAACAGAAGCCTAATTGAATCCCACAAACATGGGAATATTAAGATAATATTAGTTCCAAGTTCCTTTCCTATTACATTTAGTGATACTTGGAAAGTTTCACAAAGTGGAGTCTGCTGAAAGAAATTTCCACCTGTTGTAAACATGAGTCTGTATAATGAGTTCTACGGAGGGAGCTGCCCTGCAAGCAAAGGTGGTTGTGAATGACGCTCTTCAAATGTGGTTGATGCTACGAGACTGTTAAGAATTTGGTTTGAAGGAAAATTGACTTCATTCCCCCTGATTACTGCCAAGAATGGTAAGGCAGTCCTATAACTACAATTGGTTAACAAAACAGGATTTTCTTAAATCAAAAAATTCATGTGGTCCCATATTACTATACCTTTCAGATTTAAAGCTCAAAGTCCTGGCTTTACTACATATTTTTCTCCTGCTGTTTAATTTCTTGGTTTACTTCTGTACAAAACAAACTAATTTTAAAAATATTGCAGATTCTACCATTCACATATTTTGATGGTCAAGAAACCTAGGAGATTTTCCAGTTCAGTATGAAAACTATTTGAAACTGTGTTCTGCTAAACTGTACAACTGTTGTGCATCTACTGTGAAGCACTGTGCAAACAGCACCAAAACTAGCATTATTATGAGTCCCATGGTAACAGCACTACACTGGAAAAGCCATGTTTGTCAAAATAAAATTACCGGTCAAAACCATACAGAAAAAAAACAGATTCAGACCAGATCAAAGTGTTTCAGTAGTCTGAACACTCAACTGAGACCCTGGAGTCAATCATTAGCTTCAGAAAATAAATATTCCAAATCTTGTCAATTTTTTTTTATAAGAGATAATGACTACCTCAAAACAGTCAAAAGCCTGGGCATAAAGCTGAAAGGCAGGATCAGTACAGGAACTTTGTGTCCTTGTCTTGCATACCACAAGGGAATGTGCAAATTCCCAGGTCTCTTATAGTACCTGGCTCATGCTTGTTTATGAAGAACTACAAATGGATTGGGCTTCTTTAAGGTACAGAGTGAAAAATAAAACATCTCAAAGTTTCACAGGACTCAAAAATTTTACCCTGTTCAGAATTAATGAATAGACCTTTAAGGGTCTTCTGCACTGCATCAGTGAATTTCCCCACCAGATTTAGTACATTTTGGGTAAGGCTACCAACTCTTGGCAAACACAGCCACTGGTCTTCCAGCTGAGGCAGATGACGCCCTGAAGTTAGCTGGAAATTCACTGATGCTCAGAAGCAGCAGAATACTCCACATCAGGTCATTTACTTTACTATGTGTGTAATATTAAATCTCCTCTACAGCATTTTACTAACAAAGAACCCTCTCTTGGGTCTCTTCCTCATACACTCAGCAAAATGTTTATCACCAATTTAAGCTCTTCCTCATGGTCTCCTTTTACCTCATTTGTATTAGGCTCTAAAATAAACCTGCTTCGTGGCCACACTGCACTCTAGTGGGTTGATAGCTGAGCAGAGGTATAACTATCATGAGAAAATTATAACCCAGAAAAAAAACCTGGGCTCATTCACATAAAGTTGGCATTGCCTCATTCCAGATGTCAATGCAGAGTAGTTGCCATTAGCATTGAAAGATGATGATCCTCACAGCTGGGTAACAATAAATTTACGCAGTCAAGAATAAAGGATGGAGGCTTCCAGAAACATCTGCCTTAGGTTCTCTCACAAACACAGGCCAGTGAAAAACAAAGCTAAAAATTAACTAAAAATCAAAGACCATCAGTTTGTGAAGACTTTGGATTAAAATTCAAATCAGACCAACTAAGTGGGAAGGACTGTGGTAGTCTGATTTTCCTTTTTGCCGAAGTGTTAGCTATTAAGATTAGAATTTCTAAATATGTCTATTCCTTGGAAATTCTTGCAAAAGGAAAAAACATAGTTATTACCTTTAGTATCAATAACACTTAAGTGTTGGTATTCCTTGGTGTAACTGTTTATGATTCAAGTAATGTTCAGAGCTTATCCTGCATCAGCACTCTAAATACCAAAAAAACCCCCATAAAATAGAAATTTCTACAGAGAAAGGATTATGTAAAAATGTGTAATCAACTACCAGCTGTACATTTGTGCAACTTTTCTCAATGACTTAACAGGTATACAGAACACAATAGTGACACAGAATGAACAGATACACAGCAACATAGTCACACGTCCAAGTCTTGTAAGTTGTGAGACGTACCGATTAACAACTTTGGGAAATTGGATGTTTCGATATTATGGTAATAGACAACCGATGTGATGGCCGCCAAGAATGCCATCCCAGCTGGCATGTACAGGTGTAGATGGCGTGATTCTGAAACCCTTAAAGAGAACAAAAGTGAACAACTATTAAAATGAAACCCTCTTGGCTATTTAAATATTTCTCTTTTAATGTATGAATTGTACAAGCCCTGACGTATGATTTTCTAGAATGAGTTATGGATGTAAAGCTTTCTGATTTTCAGTTGGATCTATGCTCCTAAATCACATAGTTGGATTTCAAGTTCCTCCCCTGTGCTGAAAATTAAATGCCTGTATTCCTATTTCCTACTGCAAGCAACTGGAATGTTGTTTAAATTAGGATAAGCAGCTCAGCTCCAAAATGAGAAAAGCTAATTTAAACTAAACTAGTCTGGGAGCTGTCCATCAAAATACATAGATAAGGCCATCAGACAGCACAGTTTAAGATTTCCTACAGCAACATTTTGTGGAAATGCTCCCTTTACTTCCAGGTTGGGAGAAGGAACAGCACTATAGCATGAGAATTACAGTGAGTTCTGTTTTCAGTGACAATGAGCCAACAAATAACACCTACCACAGAATCACAGACCTTTAAGCTTTATCCTGTAAAGCAAAACTCTCCTGACACATTGCTTCAGGTAACAGTGGAGGGGGTCCTGCCAACTGCTGCTTTTGAACATACGGAAATTGTTGGTCAATGTTGTTGGTTTGTGCAGAAGTGGGTAAAAACCATGTTTGCCTCCCTTTCCTCCTAGTTGCTGCCATCTTCTCCTCCCCTTGTCTTTCTTTCACAGAAGTAATGGAAGTGCTGTTGAGAGGTTTTTCTGTTCTCCCAACCAGTTCCAGGAGAAGAGGCACCAAGAAGAAGCTTTCAGGACACAAACACTTGGGGAAATTCACATCTTGTCCTTTGAAGCTCATAAAAAATAAGTTAGCATCTCTGTACGAATTCTTGCTGCAGCAAAAGCTACTTCTGTGTGGTCTGGGGAGACAAAAGGGGCTGTACTGTCAGGAAGCTGGAGATCATCAAAGGATGTCACATGTCCAAGAGTAGGACATCCCAAGTGTCCAATAGATCTGTAGGAACTCAGGAGAACCACTTACTGCATCTGTACTAGAAAAGAAAGGCCCTCCCTCACGTGGACTTTGGGGTGACCTCTGCAGAGCTGGCTGAAGCCATGCTGACAACCTGTGTCATAAACACCTAACTCCTCTTGTTGGCAATAGGTTCTGTGTGTACAGTGAAATGAGAAAAGATTCTCCAGTCTCCAAATTCCTAGTAATGCCAGGGCTGAATTCTCAGCAAGGAAAAAAAAAAAAGCAACATGAACAAATTTCTTCAGACAGCCTAAGCTTCAGTAGGTAACTCTGCAGGAGTGGGAGGGTTTTTTTTTTTAATTTATTTCACAGACAAAAGTTGCTGGAATTCCCCAGTATAACCATATCTCCAAGAAGCTGTGAGGTACCAAAGCCTTTGGTACGCAATTGCTGTCAAGCGGACTTACCAACATGATCCAGTTTGGTCTTATAAAGCCAATGAGTCTCAAAATCTGCTTTTATTCGCCGGAGCACTCATTAGCCTGCTGAGTGCTCAAGAGACATGACTGTGGGTTGGCACTCCCCCAGTATAGCTTAAAGCTTACATTCTCATCAGGTGACACTTCTTACTGAACTGCAGCATTCTTAGTCAAGTTAAATAGCAAATAGCATAATGAGAGGGATTGCTAAAGAGTAAGATAACATAAAACTCAAAGCAGGAGATTCTTCTCTGAGCATCCCACACACAGATAACTCTAAATAAGCATGAGAAAAATTCCTTTAAAAAAAAAATCCTGGCACTAAGAAACATCCTATTTATATATGTTTAAGAGAAATTATAATAATGATAGCTTCTATAGCAGAATACTGCAGTGCCTTTCACACCAATTGGCAGATAACTGGGATATAGATGGCTAAAACAGAGAGATTTTGTTCTATTTAACAGGGTATAATCCTTGGGTGCCAAATTCAAAACAGTTATGAAAATTGGACTTTTCTTTAGAGGAAGATGATGGCAGTCACTGCTATACAAAAGGAACTTTCTTCATAAGTCACTCTCCTGTACCACCTGTTTCACTTGGAATACTTTTTCTCCACAGGTTACTGTTCAAAGACATCCTAAGTTGAATAGCAGATAATGGATCATGCTCATCTGATGTGAGCTGCTCTGCTCAAGACAACAGATCAGATTCACTGCACAAATGACAGAAGAAACTCCATGGTGTGTGAGGTAAGGCCCAGCACTTTTATTGAGATGAGCGGGACTCAGTTTGCAGGGGGAACAGTATGATCTACTGTGCACATGGGAGTTCTGCCTGAATAAAGACTGGGAACATAAAACATATCACAAAAATGTGCCCATCTGCTTGAAATATTAGGATTTAGCTATGATTACTCTTTGGAGAGATAGTGTCATTAAGCTGAACTAAAAATGATTAAGGTCAGTTGTTCATGTGTACATAATTTAGCAAGGTCCGTAGAATCTCTGATAAAAAAAATCACAAAGTTAATCAGATTACATGCTTATAGCCACAAGGAATACGCTCTAGAGGAGAATTTGGACAGGGAGAAAATACCCTTGAAACCTTTAAAATGCTCAACGCTATCAGGAGAAGGTAGACATTCACTTACCCATCAGACACTATGCCCTCTGCAATTTCACACACCAGCACAAACAAGAGGATAAAAGTCAGTATCCAGCGTAAATTGTGGCCAGGAAAATGAAGCCATGTGCTGTGATGTATGTGTACTTTAGAACTCTGACTTCCCCATCCTAAACAGCAAAAGAAAATTATAAAGAGCTTCTTAACAATAAGACTGACATACAAAGCTCCTGCCTACAGAAAAGCCTACATATAACAAACTAGTGCACTAAAGCTGACACAACTCTGTTGTTAAACTTGCATACATTTGATATTTTCAGAATTATGTTCTCATTGATTCACTTCATAGGAAGTGAAATCAGTAATGCAGGCTGGACAGTCTAAAATTCCTATGCTTCAGTAACTTGCTAGCAAGGAATTACATGCATTAAAATTTTCCAATGAATTAAGAGTTTAAGTGAATAACAAATGAACATTTTTATAATTATGCACAAAAACTATAATACATACACTTTTTTCTTCAATATATTTAATTAAATAATTTACTCCTTATCTTGAAACTGATTTCTTTTAAAGTAACTCGTTCTCTTGACCTAGATAAAAATTAGCAATACTGAGAAAAGCCAGATAAACACAGATTACCCGAAGCAGTTCTTCATCTGACCCCGTTTTAACAGTCGTGCTGTTTTTTCAGCACGGGACCTTTTATGATCAACAGAAGCGAGCTGTTCAATCGCGCCGCTCGTGCCCTGGCTACCTAGAGGACAGAGCGGGCTGGGGAGAACGGTACTCAAAGGAGTGACAGCCGCATGTTTTGAACCAGCGGGCCACCTACTGGTAACCCCAGTTTTATGTTAGCAAATAACACCCGCTGCAGATACGGCAGGAGTCCCAGCAGCCGGGCAGCTCTCCGAGCCATTCCCAGTAATAAGGACTGCCCGGCTGCGGGGACTCTCTAGTAATTCCAGGGAGTATTATTTGATAATGTAAGACTTACTTGCCAGATTTTCTGTTGGTGGGTTTTGGTTTTTTGGTTGGTTTTTTTTTTTTTTTTGGTTTTTTTTTGGTTTTTTAATAGCACGTTTATTTTTGCTTCCCGCACTGCTAGTCAAAACCTGCATGCAAACCCCGCAGTCTCCTCCAGCATCCATCCTTCTATGTATCCATCCACCTTCTATGTATCCCCTGCACAAGGGGGTTCGCTGCTGGGAGTCCCGCAGGTTACCCCCTCGGAAAACCCCGACAGCGAAAAACGGGCACGGCTGCCAGAAGCGGAGAGACGTCCGGGGAGCGGGCAGTGGCGGTGCGGGGGCAGCCCCGGGATCCCCGCGCGCTGGAGCATCTCGGAGCTTGCCCTCCCTTCGCAGCCTCCAGCTTCCCCGCACTGCTGCGCGGGGGGGGTGGGGGGGGGCACGGAACGGAGGGCATGGCCAGGCCAGGCCAGGCCATGCCAAGACAAGCAAGGAACAGAGGAACGCCACACGGCAAAGAAGGAGGGGAAAACCCACGGCACGACGAAGCGAGGCATGGAAGAGGAAAAACAAGGCGCGACCGGGGGTGGGGTCAGAAGGTGGCGGACAGGGCACAGGAGGCCCCTGGGCACTCACCGATGAAGAGAATAGGGAAGGTGATGAAGAGCAGGAATACGTGCGGCACCACGTTGAGCGCGTCCACGAAGCAGCCGTTGTTGAGCACGCCGTGGTCCACGTTGTAGGCGGTGGAGTTGCCCTCGTCGCCGCAGAAAGCCAGGGCCATGGCGGGACCCTGCGCGCAACCGGGCGCCGCCTCCGCGCACATCCAGGCAGGGCCGGCGCGGGCTGCGCGGCTGCGGCTCTGCCCGCACCTGCGGAGAGCGGCGACCGCCGAGCGGCCTCGGCCCCGCCCCCGCGACTCGGCCCCGCCCCGGTCCCGTGGCCCCGCCCTGATGAGTGCAAGCTTAAACTTTTTTTCACCCCACCGCTGCAGTCCGTGGGAATCGGACTATTAATTTGAGTGGGTTCTATATCACACCCTAAGCAATTTTAAGTATACCAAAATAATGAATAAATCGAAGTTTTCTCTCGAGAAGAAGTTAAGCTCTGCTGCGTGAAAGCTGAACAAAACCTCTAATCAAATACCTCCATGCTGGGTGATATCCTGGAAAGCAAAACACGATGTGCATCAGAAGCCTGCACGTGGCTTCCACTTCCAAGCACAGCTGAGTGACAGCCTGACATTCAAACACCTCTGATCTGTAGCCACAAATACTCCACATGGAGAATTGTAACCAAACCCTTCCACCTCAGAGCTCCTTTCCCTCCCAGTCACACCTATCCATCACTGAGCTGGAGCAATGAATACAGCTTGCCACAGCCTACAAACAGGAATGCAAACAAATAATACCCACAGATCCAAGCTTAACTCTTCACAAGATACAAACTGGCTAAATACCATTGAGGGAAATGACCCTGTAAGTGAAAAATTTCCTTCTTTCTCCTCTAATGATTAAGCTATGAATGCGCGGCCTAAGAGAGAACATTTGATTTCTAGGAGAGACAGTTCCACTAATGGACCTGAAAATTACTTTTGTCATGCTGCTTTTACTGTTCTGTCAGAAAGGAGTAACGAAAAAGTAACTCTCTGCGTGCAGCATATGATTTCCCATGTAGCCCTTTTGGGGCTACATCAGTGTGGTTAGGAATAAAAATTAAAAGACAAACCTTAAGCCAAATCCTGTGTATGTGTATTTCCAAATGTTAAAGTTACACCCACACTGGAAAGATTATAATTATTTTAAGTTTTGGACAGAAGCCATCATTTGTCTGAGCTTCTGGTCAAGCTCATCTCTGTTATCCTAATAGTTATTTAATAAACAGTACATGCAGTTTACATGCAGATAATTTTTTAATAATTTATACTTTAGTATCTCCTGAGGCCACAAGTAACACGAGGGCTCTGTGTTGCAGATGAACAAATAGCAGCAAAGGACTCTTGAGAGTTTACACTCTAGAGACTGAAATCATAGGGTAAGATTTGGTGGAAGAATCATCATCACCATCACTGTGGCTGGAAAACTAGAGACAGAAATTGACGTTTGCCAAAGTCTCCAAAGTAGTCCAGGAACTGAGCTCACACCCCCAACCTCTTTAGGGTCTCTGAACCTAGACACCCTCTGCCTTTACTACAAGGTGTCAATCATAATATTCCAAAAAATATATTTCTCAAACAACAAAACATCAGGCAACTCCATAGTTTGGAATTTGAAATGTATCTTTTTCAATGGTTTTCAAATATGACCAAGATAATGGTGGTTTAAAATCAATGGTCTCAGTCCAGGTCCTACAACAGATATGCACACAACACAGAGCTGAAGTTATCAGAAATGTGTTGGCAACCCTGAGAGAGGAGATAAGATTAAATGGAGAAGAGTCCTGGATTACAGTTAACTACTTAATGAAATATGGAAAACAAACCCCACACTGACAGAAATCAAAACATTTGGTAAACTGTAACTGGTAACTGAGCATTCTCAGCAATACACACACGTACACAGACAAACTCTTTCAAGAGCTCACTCTTTCAATAATAAAGCCACAATTTTCTCCCTGCTGTAACAATCAAATCAAGAGTGCTGAATTGGGACTGATAATGTTTATGCACTGATAATGGTTATGTTCACTAAAGCATCAAATGAGTTTCTTTTTCACTCGCAAATGGTGAGAGAGCTATTCTAGGACTTCACAAAAGAATAATGAGAGAGTTTGATGCTTTTCAGAAAAGCTTAGACATGATTGCCTGTGCTGTTAAAGGACTGAAACTACTTACCCAGGCTATATTTGCTAGTCCTGTGTCCAGTGGGCTTTGGAGCAGGTCACAATAGGTTTTTACTCAAAGCTGTACTTTTGTGAAGCTTTGTGGAAACAGAATTACTTTGAGAAGTACAGAAAAGACAAAGAACAATATGAAACCAACAGGTAGAGAGCTGTGTTTATCTGCATGTTGCAAATGCAACCTAATTTTTCACCCTTCTGACCATCTACATATTGCAAGAAGTCAGTTTTCTACTTCTAATTTTCAGCATATCTATTAGACATAAGAAATGAGTTTAGATGCTGGCAGCCACCAGCACATTCTTTAGGTGACTGGAAATATTTTGGAAGCACTTGGGTTCTTTGAAATTGAGTCCCAAACAGACTAAGGCAATATTTTTAATTCAAGGAAAAATGACTTTTTATGCTTGCCTTGGAATTTAAGTTTGTCTACAGAATGCAGACAGCTTTTGGTGCTTGCAGTAAACTATTGATGCTCCAGAAGTTAAAAAATGATGGTTGTTTTTAACAGACGAGAATATTTGTTTATGTGGAAGTTTTCACTTTTCTACCTTTGTCATTTGTTTCTTGCTCCTCTTATTCAGTTGCTCTGCACTGACCCCTCCTTTCCATCAGTGCTGTGTCTATCCCTAAAAATCATGGTTTGCTACTATGGATCACTCTGCAGGTTTTTCCTTGTTTTAACATCTAGAAACACAGATGCAAAAGAAAATCAAACTTTCAGAAGCTGTGAACAGCCACTTAGCCATCTAAGTTCAGCATCACAAATGAAAAAAAGAAACCTCATTTTCCAGTGGATTTTGAAGTCATCAATAGGTCCCAGTATTAAGAAGAAACGTTAATCGGGAAAAAAAACCTAAAAAGCAAACACTTATTGTGATTTAGAATTTGCTAAACAAGATGTACTGATCTATGACTTCTGCTTCTTATTATATTCTGCTCTTAAGAGAGAGAGGAAAAGCAATTCACGGGAATGGGAGGAGATTATCAATCCCTTCCAAAAGCACTTTGGGAAAGATGGAGAGTAAAAAGATTAGAGAAAATCACCTCCAGAGTAAACTTTTACTTCATTCCTATGGAACAAAGAAGTCCATGCCTATCATTTCATAAAAGATACAATTTGACAAACCAAGTGAAATTTCTTTGTAACTGTCTTAATGTACTACAATTAAAAATAGTGCAATAAGTATAATAGCGCAGAGGTTCACAGATACGGCTGTTTTTCTCTAAATAAAAATCATTAATTTTTAATTGCTGTCCCTCATTAAAAATGAAGAAAGAACTTACGAGTAAGCAGATCTGTATTAGAGTGAAAACAATACCCAAGCTCTTTGCTGGACAGTCATCTTTAGGCAAACACTCAGATAAGTGTTTTAGATTAGAAAGGCTTATTTTTAAGTGTGTGCCACAAAGTTCCATCAAAACTAATGAATGGGAACCCTTCTGCATCCACTTGTTAGATCACCAAAACCAGTGGCATACGTTAATTGATTCTAACAGTCAGTTTGTTTCCCATATTTTACATGGCAAGAATATTATCATTGCTGCCTATCTCCACGTGATCTTCACAGAAGGCCATTCTGCTTTACCTATGACCGAGGAAGCCACACTATGTTATTGTAGTGCTTGAATACTCTTCAGGCATCTTGTGGCTTCAGCTACATGCATGACCTCTATCATCTAGTCTTTTTATGAAGCACATTTTCTAACACACAGCGTAACATTCAGGCAGTTAGACATGCTTTAAACTAGCTCCTCAGCTGAACACTAACTTCCCAGTTCAACACAGCCAGAGCAATACTAAGCTGGTGATACCATCTGGCACTTGAAACCTGGGGAAAAGCCTTGCTCTTCTCTTTGCTCTCTCTCCTTTGAAGTGTTCAAACATTCACGCATTTGGTGATAACTGGCAAAACTTGTCATGGTGAACCCATTCAAGGGCTGCAGCATATTTCACTTACTAGCCTGATCTAAGGAAACACCTGAGGCTCCACTGCCCTCCTGTGTCACCAGGATTCTTCACAATGAGGACAATATTCTCCTGGCACAGTGCTTTCCTCTCTGCTACTTGCTTTCATTAGGCAGAGGGCTTACTGTCATAAGTTCCCTCCTCTGGTCATCCACTTTTCATTCCAAAAAAAGAGCCAGCTTTTCAGTAACAGGTTTGCTTTTCCTCTTACCTGCTCACTTGTTTATTCCAACCGCAGTTCTGATTCATCCTGTAAGTATTTTGGAAGGTAATTTATTACCCCAGCTTCAGTTAGCTTGGTTGATGCTCAACACTTGAAAATATTTTAAGTTGAGCTGAGAATGCAGAGGCAACCAAAGTAGCAGTAAGTTTTGAAGAATATGTCTAAACCAACTTACTAGTCACTCCTGACTATTCTCATACATAGATGTACTCTTAACAGTCTCCACCTGATCTCACTGATCACATTGTGCCTTATTTTCCAGCATTTAAATGGTCAATATTTTGAGTACTCCCTGTGTAGTACTTGTAGTACAAGTGTTGTGTTTTCCTCAGGAGAATAAGTTGAGTGCTGTGGACTAACTCAGGCCAATAACTTGTATGCTGGCTCCAGTGTGGTATTCTGCAAATGTTATTTTAGTTACAGATTCTGTTAAGTGCCTGCATAATGCTTGCTTTGTATAGGACTTTTGTATATAAAAGATTATTTTGCCTGTTTATACTACAAGAACCACACACACTAGCAAATCAACATATAACCACATTAATTTCTAAGAGATAACAAGGCTGAAAGTCACTGGTCTTTCTAGGAACTCCTCCAAAAAAAAAAAAAAAAAAAAAAAAAAGAAAAAAAAAGGAAAAAAAATACACTAAGAAACTAGACTGAAAACTAAGATTTTAGTTGTTTGTTAAAGATTGATAGAAGCTAAATGAATCTACCATCTTGCCTTTTCAGAATAGAAAACAGTTTTCTGTTCAGGCACATTAAAGAGTTGTAGGTAGTTGATTTGTTGTATTTGAAAAATACCTGTGAATTTTTCCAGGCTGTCTTCAATTTATCCAGTGTATAAAATAAACACAACAAACAGAGAGAAACCTAAAGCTATCAGTTCAGACCTGGATTTGGAATGTATTTTTCTTGTGCTGCTTTTTGACAAAAATTATACAAAAAATTAACAGAAAGAGTGCTGCAGTCAAATGAGGTTGCTTCTATTTATATTTAATAGATCGCAATATGCCATTTATTCTAGCTCTTAAAAGAAAACAGTAACAACAACAACAAAAAAATCACATTGCAGTTTTGTTTAAATAAATAAATAAATGACCACAAGTATGCACAACAAGCCTGATCCTGCATAGGTAATGCATTCCCTGTTGTGATTTTTCATATAACTAATTAATTGTCAAAGGCCTATTTCAGGAGGCCTTCTGAGTTCAACCCACATGCAGACTACATATGGGATTTTGAGAGTCTTAAGGGAATTAAAACAATCAATACTCATATAAATTATGAAGAAAATTAACTTACTATCGACATAGTAATTTGTCCTATTGCTTTTAATTTTTCTGTGACAATTTTAACCTGAAGCTTATTATCTCCTGGTGTAGTACAGTGTCATTTGTGTATAGACCTGCATTCCTAGGTGTGGAAGCTCTCCACGGAAGTAACCATGGTCTGCGACACTGTTAGCTGGCAGCAGTAAATCCTGCATGGCCTCACAGCACATAATCCCCAGCCTCAGCCTTCAACCCAGCCAGAGATCCTCTGCTCTCAATAGGGATTCTTCACACTGTCCACATTTAGAAAGAAATAAGTCTCTTTTAGAAAAGAGGAAAAAAAAGATAGCTTTACAACTCTCTGCAGTAAAGAAACTTGGCACTATTCTTTGACCTCTGTAGGAGACAAAAAATATTTTCAGTATTAAGCATCTATAGACCCTGCCCAAAAATTTTTAGTAAGAGTAAATAAGACAAACTGAGTATCAAACCCTCAAATCAGTGTGAGCTATAAAGAAACAAAAAACTTTAAACTGGGCAAAATAACACAACATCAGGAGGGCTAAAACTATTTGCAAGTTTGAGTAACATTAAAAAAAAAAAATTCTGAATAGGAGCAAAAGCAACTGCCCAGCACGTAACACTGTGGCAGCCTTATCAGTATACAGAAAACTGGCTTCACTGAGACAGGCCAGGCTACCAGTCCCTGATCAACAAACAGTTTGTACTTAGGAGCCAGGGATGTAGGGTCACTTGTTAACACCAAAGAAACCTCAGCTGTCCAAGGTAACGCCACAGGTCCTTCATGCTGCGAATAACACAGAGAACTTAACTTAGGGAATGATTCTGCTCTGGTATTTTGAACTCTTACCCTAATCCTACAACTAGGAATTCCTTAAGAGGCTGAAAAAAGGGGTGGGTGAGAGTAGTGAATATTCGGCTTATTTTTAATGTGTTACAGAGAGCATTTACAAATTGCTTTTTTAAGATTGACTAATAAAAACAAGGGCTTTGTACGGCTACAGCATCTCTCGAAACTTAGTATGGTAGAGAAGGGGTTGAAATAATTAAGAGATTAATTTCTAAAAGCATTTAAAAAAATATTACAGCTAATCTTATGCTTATGTAGCATTGTTTTACCTGGGAAATTTGTCAAAAAGATTTTGAGACAGAACCATGTTTAAGATGCATCAGGAGTCTGATGCTGAGTGGTAACTATGTGCACTATTATCACATAAATGGTAGCAAACGACAAGTTATCCACTTCACTGCAGGATGTAGAGCAGCTGCAGATCCCTCTGTAAAAATGCTCTTAGCAAAGAATGAGCTACTGATAGTAATATGCATCTAAACATTAAAGCCTCACATTCTTATTAAAAAAATCTAAACTGTTCTGGTTAAAAAAAAAAAGTTGCTTCTATTCAGACAATGATTATAAACAGAATAATCCCCTTTCCTTCAAAAATAATTCTCCCCTTCAGCACACATATTAAGGTTTTGCTGACTGGTGGTAACACAAGGCTAAAGATAAGGCTTTGTATTACATATATATATAGTTTTGTTTTTGGGTTTGTTTTTTTTTTTTTAAAGAGGAGCCCTATTCTTTTGTTGTAGATGATTTTCTGGAAAAAAAAAAATCTATTTTCTCAAAGGTGAATGTTTTCATAACAGCATATGTTCCACTGTTTCACTCTGTATTCTTAGTTAAGAAAACAACCCCGACTCACAAGCAGAAAACAGTCAATTTGCAGTGTGCTAAAACTCTAACACAACTTCAAAGTTGCACACAACTGTGACTGGTAAAGCTAAAATCACGGTGAAGATGTAATGAGTACCGACAAGTAACACAAATGAACACTGTTATTTGGTTTTATGGTTTTTAGAATAAATAGCCTGTAAGACCAGTTTGTAAAACATAGTAAAAAGAAACACTGTACTTTACAGGCATCAGTTTGTAGGAAATAGTTTGCAGGAAATGGTTTGCAGAGTCTGCTTAGTAAGAGACTGATGTTCTAATACTGTTCCAGGTACTTCTCAGCCTAAGTCTATGGCCCCTCAGGGGGCACCTGGGCAGCTACATACAGGTCCAAACACTGTCTGCCCACTTGAACCATAACATGGACATGCCAGAACCACCTATGGAGGGTACAATTCCCAGATTCTCATTTTCCCTCCTATATGGAGTTATTCCAAATTCCTCTCTTTTTCCCATGGCTGAAGATAGCCCACCTCAGAGTGCTTTCCCCACGCTATATTTGACTTCTCTGATAAGAAGGCAATGAGAGTGAGTGGAAACTTTCTGCACATCTGCATTTTAGCAGTCCAAATGTGAACGGGGATGTCAAGCACTGAGGCGTGGAAGTTTTTCACGTACAATCATCTGCTAATCTGTTTTTCATCTACAGCATAACAGCAATGCAGTGGAAGCAACAAGAACAACCACATCCAGCTGGAGAGCACTGACAAGTGATGACTTTCTCACCCGTGCCAGGATTATATCCTCAGTGCATGCTGGGCCTAACTAGGCAGAAAAAGTAAGATTGCTCTCTACGTATTCCCAATCCTGTAACTGGCCAGGGCTTCTGCAAGAAGTGCTGGGAATAGTGGGAACACGGCTGGCTATGTGGGTCATTGCCCCATGATTAAGAGGCTACATCAATAATAAAGAAAGAATAGTTGAGATTGAATCCTCAGGTGTAATCTGCTTGCTAGGAAAATAGTGACATGCCTTGTATAAAAATCACTTGCATTGTTCTAGTGTAAAGAAGGGTTAACATTTTGTCCCTTTGTGTCCTTTATAAATCTAGCCACTTTTCTCCATCTATTTTTCATGGTATTTTAAGCATATCTGTTCATGTACACATGGCTTTAAATATACCCATAGAAAAGGCAATACCAGGTAATTTCATCATCAAGAAGGTATGTCATTCACTAAGTACTTCAGTAACACAACAGGGGAAAAAAAAAAAAACAAAACTCTCCCTCTGTTTGGCTAGAGATACAGAAATGTGAATACTGACACATTTTAAAGAAATAAACACACACAGCTTTCCTGCAGCAGTACAATCTAGAGCAAATTTTACAAGCCAGGCAACTTAATACTCTCAAATAACTTCTCCCTGTGAACAATCCAACCACAAAATATGCCCACCCGCCCACTCCTTTGTAATCTGTCCTAGGTGCGTTAACACATTTGCTGCAGTTAAATTCTCTACTCCAAGAAGAAAAGCAATGTTATAAACTATGTTGTACCCACCTGTTAGCACTGAAATCACAGGTGAGAAATTTGTATGTTGAACAGACTTGTTTATACTGTCCTTACCTCAGTCTAGACTTTGCAACTTGATCACGGGCATGATTTGTAGACCACAGCACACCACATACACTGACTTCTTTATAATAATGCTGATTTATTTGAAAAAAGAACATTTGTTCATATCCAGATGTATGAGATGTGGCAGGGAAGCTGCCTTCCCCTTTGTGGGAAAAAAAAAAGCAGCCTGGAGTCAAGAGCACAATGGACACACCTCAATCATCTCAGTTACTTCTATCCTCTTAAACAGCTACAGTTTCTGTAAGAATATCTGTTATAAGTGATTGATCTGACCTGGAATTCTCTCACCCAGCTTGAAGAACTCTTCAGTTTTGGATGCCTGCTATGTGTGTCACTCCTTTGGGCTGTGATGAAACTGATGGATTTTTACTAAGGAACAGTATGCAATTTCTTGTGGCCTGGCAGGACATTCAGAGATCTGCTTCAATGCAACTCTTTGTGAGTAATCAAAATGGAAACATGCATCTCCTCCTCTTCTTTCCCCTCTGTCCTTCCTTGCTGTTGGAATTGCTGCTGATCAAAAAGTGTTCCTGGGTCTTTCTCTTAAAATGTCAGGTTTTATGCTGGGTGGGAGAGGAAGGGTAAAAAAAACCCCTGTTACTTGAAAAATCAGTTTCAAAGGACAACCCTGAAAAGCTATTTCATTCTGTCAAGGACATACTTATCACAAGATTTTTAATCAAAGCTTATTTTTTTTGCCCTGTGGTTCTAAATGAATGTTTTCTATCTGGTGTTATTTTCACTCTCTGTTAAGTTGCATTAACACTCAAAAGCCTCAAGCTGTTGCCAGCATGAAACAGAGTGTCAGTCCCCCTCTTACTAAAGCATGCAGAACTGCTTAGGGGAAAGGTAGAGGGAACAGAATCAAAACACAGAGAAGAGTAATTTGAAACTTTTTTCCTGGGGGTGGGGTTGGTGGGGAGGAGGAAGGGATGCAGACAGAATGGGAGGTGTTGGTGAGGTAGCTTTACATAAAGAATAAATGTTGGGAACTTTCCTTCTCATTTCCCTATTGTTTAGAAAAGTCCTTGTCCTCAGAAAAGCTGCCTGATTTCCATCTTTGTTTACATTGGAAGGGTCTCAGTCTCTCCCAAACTTTCTCTTAAATACCATATAAATGAACTCTGTATAGCTATTGAAGACATCAGTTCTACTGATGTCTGGAAGATAAATGATGCGAAAAGATAAGAAGAGGAAAAACTAAGAAAATGGGCAGTGGGGGCTGGTGAGAGGAATAGCCTTTAAAGATTATTTGATAAAATGAAAAGGAACTGAAATTTAATATGAACACTAGAGCTTCATCATTAACAATAACAACTTTCCACAAGTATGTCCAGAGCTAAGACAACCTTTTCCTTCAGATTTTGACTTCAGGCCCAAATCTAGAAAAGTACTTAAGCCCGAGTAGTATTATTGAACTCAACCTGTGTCAATGGGATTGGCTCATATGCTTGAATTTAAGCATGTACTTAAGTGCTTTGCTGGATCAGAGCCTTGCTTGTTCTAGCCTGTGGTTACCTTAGAAGTGGGAAGTCTCTATCAAGCACAGTTACCTTTCAGATGTGCAAGGGATATCTGTTGCTAATCGTGCAGCAGGTTTTGTGATACAGGATGAAGCAGCTATCAGCAGTACATCAGACTGCACATTTTTTCCAACCTGAGTTAAACACCAGCCATTCAGACTTAAGTATCCAAGAGCTGCCAGTCTGCAACATACTTGTTCAAAATTAATTCTTTAAAACATTCTTTCAGTGGTTGTTAAACCCATGGTTTAGCACCTTTATTGGACATGATCACACACATCCATCATCACAGTCCAGAGAACTTTTTTTCTTACTTGATCCTCTTAAAGTTGAATATGTTTCACATTTCAAAAAGCTTCTCTCTAGAGAACAGAAATCTTATTGATTGCTTTTCCTATGTCTGTCTCCACTTCCTCTTTCATCTTAGATGCTTTGGGTGAAGATCAAAAATAGACTGTTACATTGTAAATACAAATAGAACCTGAGCCCCATCAAAGTGTTTCCTCCAGTAACACAGCAACTCCAGATCTAGTAATAGAGGAAGAAGTATTCCAGCAGAGGCCCCCATCATTCTAGCAGAGGCAATCTTCTTGCTGCCTTCCTTTGGGAGAAGGAAAGAAAGCATCCTATGAAAATAGTTTGCATGATTTGTGAGCAGTCCACCTGCAGCCTCCTCAGATTTAAAGTCTGCAGGAAGGGAATTTTGGAGTCTGCTCTAGAAATTTCTGGAGGTCAGAAAAACCAGAAAACCCCTGAGAACAAGGACAACGGCAAAAGATAAAATGCACAGAAAAACACTGGAGGATGAACTCAGTATCAGGATCAAACACTTATTAGCTTATTGTAAATTGACAAGGGAATTTAGAATCATCTGATTTATAATCCTAAGGGTCAGCTCCTTACAGGTAAGACATTGGCTTTTCTACACTAGACCTGATCCTTAGATGGTGTAAAGGTGACAGTTTCTTCAAACCAATACCGATCCCAGGGGAACATTATTTTGGTGGAAGGTGGCTAAAAATTCCACAGCAGCTACCCTGAGTCTGACTCTGCTTCATCAAGGTCAACATATAGCTATAGCATACAGAAAATATGTATCAGCTACTGCATACAAAGCTTCTTACAACCAGATACGCATCCTTTGATACGACACCATGGTTTTCAGTCTTGTTATTAAGGTAGGTGGGGTTATAACAAATTATTTATATTCAGAGGTTATATCTCATCTTTGTGAAGGGCTGAGATTATTTGTACATGTGTGCTACTAAATTGATTTAAAAGTATCTTATTTGTGTGTACACATGTACACTCTATGCATACAAATTTGTTTATGAACAGAGCATTTAAAAAACCATAACTTCTTTGAAATATACTTACAAGTTTTAAAAGATGCTATGGTCATACAAATAATGGCTAAATTATGAGTTCTCAAATAGCAGGAATAAATAGATCAAAGACTTCCCCATGTTGATATCCATATGAGTTACAAACAATGGTATTTCCTACCCTGTAATGCATGTCATGATTCTGATCCATAAGGTTTCACATATTTTGCCCGCACACAGGCATGCACAGGCTCACAGAGCAGATGTCAAAGTCACAAGCCTGTAATGTAATTCATGCTCTGGTTCAGCAACTGTGAGGGTACGCTGAAGACAACGCTGTGACTAACGCAACCAAAAATTCCTGAGAGACTAAGGAACGACCATTAACAGTTCTGAGAAACTCTTCCTCTGGGTTATTATCCCATAGAGACAGACAGTGGGTTTTAGTGGTCTTAACCAAACAAACAGCTCTGAGAAACTTAACATATTCCCTCTGAGATTACAGCAAATGAAAACCAAAAAAACATCTTATGTTAAAAGCAGTTTGAAGCATTCATGATACTGTCAGTGAAGTACTTGGACTTCTTCCTGCTTTGTGCATCAGGTCAGAGTTTCCACACTCCCAGCGGAAACTAAGCATTGGCTGAAAAAAGAGAAAGTCCCATGTACCCTTACTGTTATCTTTTCACAGCTGGCTCAGTTGAACAGGGGGGAGGCATGAGCACACGTAGTGACTATTACAGCCACCAGAAAACAATGCAGTAGCAACTCAAATGGGCACACTTGTTTAAGTGATTTACATCTGGGACACTCTGCTCACACACACCAAAGTAACTGAAAGGGAAGTTGCTTGAAAACTGTATTTTCTTGTAGTGTTCTCCAACTCCTTGAGCTAGCTGGAACTGGATCACATCTTTCATTTCCCAGGGCACTGTATGGCAAAGGAAAAAAACTACCTGATTAATGGCTTAAGATCATGTTAATATTTCAGAAGTGTCAGCCTCCTTTGTTCTAACAAGAAGTCCTTATACTGCCTACAGCAACTTTGCCATCCTAGCACAGGTTAAACAAACAAAGTAACACTTTCTTATACAGAAGAAGTAATGAGTAGTAACTATTTCCTCAACTGGCTTTCATGCATTTTTTAAGCTGTATCCAAGTAAATCATGTTAACAAGGTAGATGGGTAGAAGAAGGAGAGTTTCATGACTAAGGCGGCTACGCTCAACCACTGGTACTCCCACAGATTTCCCAGCTCAGTCTTATGCGCTCCTTTTGTCTCTGAAGAAATAACACCAGTAGAAATATTTTTAGTATCTAACCTTTAAGTATTCCATGTTACATTTCTTGATGGGCTGAGACACCAATTCACACAATCAAGCACTGGTTGCAGGCTGAAGCTCATTACTGTTGCATTACTGTGGCTCTCTATTTGCTGGTACATAGCATCAGAGCATGCCTTAAGAGAACATTTGATAGCATCACTCATCTATCTGCTTTGTCATACAGTCCAGATGGCTGCAGTATGTAGGAACTGGGAACCAGAGCAGCAGGGGGAGTACATCCTGCTGCAATTTTCCCTTTGGTGCTAATCTTGATGCATATAAATTAGTCTGTGGGTTAGGAAGTCTACAGCTCTCAGTGGATGCACCCAAAGACCTAGCAAATGAAATAAACTGGTGCAGCTGCACTCAGTGGCTTGTCAGCTATCAAATGGCCAGATTTGCCCATAAAAACCTGAGGAAAAGATTACTGAAGCTCAGTTAAGTGACAATACCCTACTGTGCAGAGCAAATTTCACAAGGGTGACATCCTTCTGCAAATGGGCCTGATATTAAAAATAACTCACAAATCTGTGTAATTTAGCAGATCAACTATTACTATGATGTACAAACCTAGAGACAAGAGAGAAAACAAGAGTACTTCCATTTGGCAAATGCAAATTTATTTCTGGATTATTTATAAGAGTTAAAATTTTAAACATTCTAACATGTGTACTCTGCCAGACACATTAATTGGCATTCTGGAACAATACTGCAAGTGAAGAAAGTCAACATAATTAATCATCTCCATAGAAGTACAGGCATGTAATTGTTATTTTTCTGAATTATAGAAAGAAGGGTTTCCACACCTTGAAAAGACAAGACTTCAGTGGTACTTCAATATATCAAAGAAATAGAAACTGGGCAGAAATAGAAACAGGCAGGCAGGCAGGCAAGGACATTCCTAAAGAGATATCTTGGTAACATAAATTACTGTCTACAACTGTAATCATACTTATTTAAAGCCAGGTTAGTACAGATTTTATGGTCTTGATTAATTTACTTCAGCAGAAGACATATAGTCACTAAGAGCAAAATGTTATTTAGTGACTTCCTGCAGAGTTTAGTCAGACATACAGCTTCACTGAGAAAAACATACATAACTGCAGACTCTGAATCACTCCCAAATTTTCCACCCATGACTACATGAGGTAGTAATTCTTGCCACCAATACAAATACTTGGTAGTAATAACTGTGCCTACACTTAATGATTATCTGGACTACTTGCTAGCTATTTACTTTGTTGGTAGAGAGGATTCTTTATACTGTATAAGCATGTCCAAAATTATTCCTTATAATGCTAACACTCTTGGTATTACTGGTTCTTCCATCAGTAGGGTTTTTATACTCAGAACAACTTACAACTGAGCAACAGAAATGGACATTAAGAGAGCTACAAGAATATCAGTGAGAACAGAGGTTATCTACATACATTCCCATTTTCCTGCGGAAAAATCACTAGGTATGAAGTAAAAATATAATCCATTTCACACCCAAACTGGCCTGTGAACGTGTAATCACAAGTGTTGCATGTGGGAACAGACATCTGTGTTCTTTGTTTGTCATTTTGGTGTCTATTTTGAGGAAAACTGGAAGAATTTTCAAACTTTTACCCCCCAAAATGCCAAAAAACAGATTTGAGTTATCCCAGACCAAACTATAATCACTAGCAGTCCTTAATGACATGGAAAAAATTTCCTGTCTATAGAATGATTTGAAGTTACTCAAATTACCTGAAGAATATGAAGTCTCTATTTCAATTTACAGGTCTGATTGCTCACATTTATTTCAAATAAAGATGGGTTTCATCTGATTATTGACTTCCTATTAATTTACAGAGCAGCAGGTTTCTGCAGGGGTAAGATCATTTCTCCAGTGTAGCCTTCTTTAAAAAAATGTCCTGTAGAAAAAAAAAAAAAAAAGGAAGAAAGAGATAGTTAAACAGATGCTGTTAGCTGTAGTGCAATTTTTAATCTTTCTGGTAGGCAGAATTTTACATAAGCAGTCTCAGTTGAGTCACTTTGATTTGTATTCTAAGTAATAACTGAGAAGACTACAAATTCCCACATGCAACAAGAAATCTTGTCTTGGTTTTTCCAGGGATCTATGACTGTACTTACAGTAATTACAGCATAGAGAAACCATATGCATTAAACTGAGCTTGTGACACAAGGACAATTTGGGGACAAACCCACAGTACAGTGACTAACACAGGCAAATTTCACTGAAAACCAAACAGTCGTGAATACTTGTTTACAGGCACACTGTCATGTAATACACATGGAAACTTGTTCTTTGGACAAGCCTTAACAAGGAAGTAGTTTGTAGTTCCTTATATACTTATGAGCTCACAAAGCCACAGCAATAGTCCACAGATAATGAAAAAATATTAGATGAATCCTACTTGTTTAGACAGGGCCTATTTTATAGTCTGGCAGCTGATAAACCAATTCTGCAGGGGACCTCTGAGGAACATTATGAAGTAGAAACCGAATACTTATATTTTAATACGACAGGCGTGGCAAAAGCCCAAAGAACACTCCAGCATGCCAGGAACAAAAGCACGCGTGGCAGGCAATGCACAGACAGGCACATGCTGAAAAAATAACGCAGCCTCACAATGGACAGTCATGTTAACCCACGTCTGGCTATTCACCGTGAGGGAACACTGCAGTGGCTACAGCTGCAGGAGATACCCTTGTCTGTACACAGGTGCACTGCCTTCAAAAACCTTTCTCTGTGTGTTGGGACTGACTGTTGATGAGGGAAAAGTAGGGCTAAACATACAGGATATGAAAACAAAAGTAACAATGACCAGTTATTTCCTTGCACAGGTATTAAACACAATTTTACAGCAATCTTCAGCTGGTGTTAGCAAAATAACAACTGATTTGCAGCAATTAATACTCCAGTATTCTACTTAGAACAAGAGTCTGGGTTAACTGTGACTACGAAACTTTCCTTTGCCACTTTGCTTCATAGTTATGATACCTTTAAATGGTTTTCCTTCAGTCAAGTTAGAAAACATTGCTCTTGCTTTTGAAACTGTTGTCTAAGGGAAAGCAAGTTATATCAACTTGATACCACTGTCTCACTTAAAGCCACAGATTCTTCTGTTTCACACTCACAATGATTGTCTTCAAAAAAAGGATTCTGTGAACATCATTAATTAACAAGAATTGCCAAGACATACAATTCACTTTGCTCTTCTGAAAATTTTACATTTAGGTTGACTTAGACAAGGATAGTAACTGCATTCCATTAAAAAAAAAACCAAACCACCCAACAAAACAAAATAAACCAAATTAAACAAACACCACAAAACAGAGATAAATGTCTGTTGTGATGAAAAATTCTTGTGAGTATTTGTCTCTCCAACTTCTGATTCATAGGACCAGAGTAAATAATCCAAACTGAAGTAAGCAATTTCTTAAAAACGATAAAAACACAAAATCCAAAAAACAACTCCCCTACCCCAAAAAAAGCAAAACCACACCAAACCAAATCCCACAAACAGAAAAAAACCTAAAAAAAAGCCAATGCTCCAAAAACTTCTCAAATTTTGAACTGGAAGTATGAGGGTTTAGTCACGTACAATGAAGTCACGAGAACCACCATTTTGAAAAGTCTGGGAACCACTGCTGTAATGCACGATAGCTGCTTATCGCTAGAGAACTAGCAACCACGTGATGCACAAGTTATGTAGCCCACAAGAACTAACTACTTGAAATTTGCCTAATAAAAAGTAAACTGTACAGACTATTGTTACTAGCCTTTTAATCCCCAGTGATAGTGAGCTTATGCACTTACAGTTCGTCATCATATTCCTTTGGAGGTGATGCTGCAATGACTAAGTCAATCCAATCCTGAAAAAGAAATGCACAGGCAAACGTGTGCTGTAAATACTGCTTCTAGAAATGGTTAGTGGACCACCATGGAATATGAGAGAGAAACATGAAGGTGATCTATTCCTGGAAAACCACAGGGTGCAGCAGAAAGATCTCTATAGGAAGACCATTTCAAGATTGAGCTGTTTGATATGTATCCTGAAACTACAGAAATTAACTGGTCCTGCAACAAGCTTTTAACAACAATTATTCTAAGAATCACCCTGTATTTGGTCATCTTAGCAATTTACACAGTTCTTGCTGAGAAAACACTCACTGTATTTGAAGTGCGGTGCTACTTGTACATTAAGAAGTAAAAGATAAGCCATCATCATAAAATTCCAATTAGCTTGCAAGTAATTTTCAGTATCAGACTTTCTACAAATAAATATGCTATAAACACTCAGAATGTAATGTGTTTAAATACCAGTCTTGTCCTGTGGCTAAATGCCATGAACTCGCACAGTAAATTATATGCATGATTTTCAGAAATATCAGAACCTGATGCAGATTTCATCTCACTTTGGTAGTACATAGCCTATCAGTTACTTAAGATGTTTGCAACCTTATTAGTGTTGAAGTGACAGTGTCATGAAAGAAAAGTATACCTCAGATGAGCGCTATAGGTAGACTGTAGTAGTATTCCAGGTTACTTACCCCACCCACATTCCAAGCTTTTGCTAGAGTTGCCTGTGCTTCTGCCAGCCTGCTGTCAATGAGTATCTTGCCATTCACAGCTAGTATTTCATCCCCTTTCACTATACCTCCTGGTGAAAAGACCAATAATGTACACATACATGTAAGCAAAAAAAAAATAATTGTGAGCCTTCTCTGTCTCATATTTATGCAATAGTGAGTATAATGAAGACTGTCTTCACTAGCATGAAGGTTTACACTAAAAATTGACATAAGAAGGTTTGCTACAGGCAAAATGTAAATGGAATTTTTAGGCATGGAAAAGCCACACTAGTCTCTTACTGACCATGACAAGTAAGAAACTAGTTCAGTAATATTTCCCAGTTTGTCTGTCTGAGTAATCCATCTACAGAGTTTACAAACTGAAGTCAATTGTAGGCTGTTACTACTACAAAAATGGCAACATTACTTAAAATACTTGAAGGCATAAGTGGCACTTGTCAATGGTTTGCAGGCCTGTCATTCCTTTGCAAAGGTGTGTATAATGATTTTCACTTGTTAATCTGGAATGATGCACTATCAGCTAACTCGGACTGGATTTCAAGAGGGGAAAACACAGATGGTAAAGGGACAGCCTTAGCTCTGAGAGATCCTCACACAGTGAAGAGTCAAAGAGAAACAAAGTACTTGAGAGATCAAGATCAAGCGCCTGGTTTCACAAGAGTGATGAATTTAGGTGCAGGTTGGGACAAAGTCTGCAAAGACAATGTAAGGAGACATTGTCCTGTCCATCTACCTGATCATCACTAGAGTTCTCAAGGAAGGGATGAGATACTGGCCACCAGGAGCAAAGCCCATAATATTTTGGTATGCACATTCTTGTGCCTTAGCCTGCTAGCTAAAAGGCTCTGGCCTTTAAGCAAGATTTTGGAAGTAAAGCTGCATGGTTTACAAGATGAGTTAGTATTGAAAATAGCATTTAGAACAAAACTAGGCAGTGTAGTACAGCCATGCTTAGGTAATTGTTTTGCACGTAGAAATATTACAAATGTCATTGCTTGCAAATTATGAAATATTGGAGGCCATATCCTGCTTTCCTTAATTAACAGAATATACCAGAGAATCAAGTGTTGGTGGTTTTCTGGTTTGTTGCTTTGGTGTGGATTTTTCACTGTTGTTTGTGGTTTTTTGGTTGTGTGGGGTTTGGGGTTTTTGTTTTTGTTTTTGTTTTCTTATATACTAGACTGGAAAAAGGGGAGTCCTTATTAAGAGAACAGCTCCACACGTCCAGGCCATGTTACTGAAAATTCTGTAATGATAAAGACTAATTATAAATTTTACATAATTATTAATTAAAGCAGCACCCATCTAACCATGAGCACCTCTCTGAGCTGCCCATAGAGCAGAGACAGAACTTGGTTGACCTGGACATAGCTTGTAGTTAGCCAACAACTCTCAGCCAGTGTAAGGAGCCACTTTACAGCAGCATTCAGATTCCCCATTACTACTCACCATGTTTGTCTGCAGCACCACCCTCATAGATGGCAGACACGACTATCTTTCCAATTGGAGAATCAATTCCTCCCTCTACTGCAAGGTCTAATGATCCTTCCTATTAAAAGAGTATTAGTTCAGAAACAGATATTAATTTTTGCCACCAACATCAATCTTTCCTTCTTCCCAATAAATGGCACTGTACGTGAAATGCTTATATGAACCCTTCAAATATCAGTCAGTCAAATAATACAGTATTTACCTTTTTAATTCGTAAGAGACGTACATCTTTTCCCATAATCTGCTCTGGGGTAAACTGTGACAAGAGATAATGATTACTCATTTCCACTTTGGAAATACAAGGTAATTAGGCTGATCTGTGTAGAAAAAAAATTTGAGAGAAAAGGGACCTTTCCCTCCTCCAAATAGTGTTAGAGGAAGATCAGAACACCAGATGATTTTTTCCTGTAAGAAAGCTGTTTTTCTATGTAACTGTAAAAGACAAATCCACAAGACTCAGCAAAACATCAAGAATCTCACCCCCCCCTCCCAGCTCTTAAAATCAAGGATGTGTTTCTTCCAGTGTATTTCATATTAAACAGTGAGACATATTTGAATTCTCTCCTTACCATTGAATATGGATCAAAATCTTCCAAATACTTCTGGAAACCCTGAGAATAAAACAATACTCAACTGTAAAAACATCAGGCTCATGCACACACTGAACACACAAACTCCATTTTTTATATTTGTGAGAGAACATAAAATTCTGTAAGCTATAAAAGACAACAGTAACTGAAGAAAAGCATAGAAAAACAGCAAATAGTCCATCCTGACAGTCAGAAGACATTTCAAAACACTGTGACAGATCAGCAGCTTGAGCTGGTCATACTACAGAGAAGGTTTGACACTAGTTTACCACTTCATCAGCTCTGCAGTTTCTCTCTACACCTGACAGAACAGAAACAAATCTTGAAAGCATCATGGACTGGTATGTTCTGCCACACTCTTCTGAGCAATGTTTCTGGGACTATCACCATGTTGGGCACTATCTAACACAGGCAGAAGCAACAAGCTCCAATTTGCCTGTCAGCAACATTGCTCCATGGTGTCTGGGTTGTAGGACCCTCTTCCAGCCCCCTTCTCTCCTCCTTTCCATGGAGTTCCCAGGGAATTGGCTCCATACCACAAGTGAACACAGGACAGCCAGCTATTTTGTTTTCATACAATTCTGTGGAGGACATAGAAATTTTGGCAGAGAGTGTGTGAAATGGTGAAGGTAATACTGCAGTTAGGTAGAAGGAGATTGAAGCTTTGAGAGGACCCACACCTTCTTAAACTTTCAAAATATCCTGCATTACCCCTGTAAGACCAACACTGCAGGGGACAAAGCAGGAGTTACCTATCCTGGAAAGATGAGAGCTCCCGAGTCATCAGTCAGGAATCAGTGGTGTTTGGGTGGTGGTTTCTTGAGGAGAATTAGTAGTTATGGCATGAGACTGCATGGGCTATGCAGGATCTTGGAACAAGCAACTCAAGGAACTCCAACCTTGGCCAAGTCACTAATTCATTATGTAATCTAAAAGAAGTCACTGAACTCTCTTTGTCCCAAGTCACCCTCATGAAAAACAGCTGTTGCCCTTGAAGAAAGTTTTCCTGGGAAAATTATTTTTTAACAGGAAAAAAAAAAAAGCTCCATTTAATGCCACAACAAAAACCTGCAAGCAAATAAGTGATATGATCTGGATTTAATAACATACAAATACAGCTGTGATGCAATGAAGATTTTTGCTGAACTAGAATAAATCTTCCCAGAAATGGGCATCACAAATTTGGAGCCCCATATCCAAGCAGGGAACCATGAACTAAGCAACACCAAGTGGAAACCACAGCGATAAACCTACCCTTCCACTACTCCGGACGTCTCAGCTGAAAGAGTTTCTTAACTTACAATAACATTCACATGACTGAACATAAGTAGAATGAGGAATATTAAAATGTTTGATTGCATTGAAACAACTATCTCTCTGGACTTCTAGATGAAAGGTAAAGTTATTACTTAAAAAAGCCTCAAAACAATAAAACCCAAACCAGAGGCACGTAAACTAACAGTACTACTCACTGAAGTTTCTAGCATTAATAGTCAATGACAATTGACACCTACCTGAAATTAAAGAAAAAGAACTGAATGATAAAACCATGACCAGATGCATCAAAAATACATTTGCCAAAAACACAGCTATTACATATACAGAACATACTAACATGCAACAGAACAATATCCAGGTTTGATCTATCTCAGTCAAATCCAGTCTTCCCTTCTAAATCTAGACTGAAACGGATAAGAAGAAGAAAATTCATTATTACTCTCAACAGTTTACCACTCAAAAGCTCACACTGGGAGCTCACAACTGTGTGCCAACTTTTACACATAACGTGACAGTGCACATAACTTAGCTTGCACTAATAAACATGCCTTGCACAGAACCTGGCATGTTTACCAGTGGCAGAGACATTAAGCACGAAGTTCACTTCTTTATGGGACCATCTATTGGATCACCTCAGTCAGCCAAAGAGGAAGAGATGAAAGCTTCATTACTATGACAGAGGAAGCCATAAATGTAGTAACACTGTAGAAAAATCCTATACAACAGACTGTATAAATATGTGCTTTCCACCACCAGTTTCACTGATTTCCTACCAATAACTATGGAATGACAATATATTTGTTAAACTAAGAAAATATTTTATTACTGAAAGCATTGCAACAGCAGACTAAAAGAAACAAGGAAACTTTAGCAATATATATTAGAAAAAAAGTAATAATTGCCAGTATCAGATCAGTTAGCGTTCAACAATCTCAAAGATTGCACTAACCACACAAGAAGTTACAGATGGTTCAACCGGAAGGATTTACTATCCTCTCATTCATCTGGCTAGACTAGCAGGAGCCACACGCACACACTGAAGGTTTACAAAGACTAGCAGTTTTCATGCACTAAGGCTGTCTTGCATCCTCTGTTTTAGAAAACGAGCAACAGGATTAGAAAGAAAAATTTTAATTCTATGATCAGTCAAAAGAAGAAGTACCACACAAAACATGGAAAATGTTATTTTACTTGTTTTTTGTTAGATCTAAATGATGAATTGTAAACCACCATCCTTTTAAACATCTCTTGTGGCTGCAAAAGAAAGAAAATTGCCAAACCAGATATTAACTTTTAGCTGTAAATAAGTATCACCTACTTATAAATAACCTCACTGCTTTTTTTTTTCCCCTCTTCTAGGGACTGTATCACACTTGCACATGCTAGAGCTTGTTCTCTATACCATTTCAAAGTGAGAGAACATCCAGAGTGAAATAGTACTGAATGCAAAAAGGAAAGAATTCTAGAAAAACTACAGAAATTGTGCACATTTACATACCACAAGATTTTTTAAAAATATTTTCCATGATTCCTTTTATCCCTAATTTCTACAGAGAGTACACAGGGCTCTTCTCCACAACTTTGAAAAAAAATAATTGACAAAAAACATGGACAAAATTCTAGACATGTAATCTCCAAAACACTAAAAAGTCATGATAAGTATATGTTACCCTGTTCCCCTACTGGGGATTTCCTATATACTGAAAGGTGATTTCCATTATTAAATTCCTCATAAGTTGATAAGCTGAAGGAAGAGAGATGTAGATTTAGGCTCATCCCAAGAGAAGCAATTACCTAAATACCAATTCCTAGTACAGGCTCATTCTACTTAAAGAAAAATTCCTCCTGAATTTCACTTATTTCTGAGTGGCCTTGCTTCAATTTGGATATCTGCAAGTAATTTCACAGTTTTGATTAATAGCTGCTGGATTATATTTTAATTGTGTTGGACTTCAATGATTTTAATCCCATATTGATGCTGCTTTTCTTTTGCTTCCAGTGTGTTAATGAAATGGTACACTGTAGTTTGGAATCACTTAAAAAACAGAACCTCTTATTAGGTTTCAAAACTTTTCAAAAATAAAATAGGATAAAAATATTATAAAATTTATACAAAGCACTCATCACACATCCCCAGTCTCCAGTCAAAACCCTGCATCACAATGTACTTGAAACTTCTGAAACAAGAACAACTTTCTACAGGCTAAACTGTGGTATTTACATTTCTGAACAATCTGCTTTAGACAAAATAACTATCTATCAGTTTCACTACTGATTCTATCAGTGTCCTGTAGTCATACCATTACTTGGAAAACCATATCTGTTCCTAAGTTAATGAAATATTTGACATCCTTTTTTAATTAATACAAAGACTGAGTTTTTTGTCCTGAAGGACTT
The DNA here is from genome assembly GCA_024605025.1 of Megaceryle maxima. NCBI lineage: Eukaryota > Metazoa > Chordata > Aves > Coraciiformes > Cerylidae > Megaceryle > Megaceryle maxima. Next base: position 53,686 of record JANHGN010007721.1, on the reverse strand, counting down.
TTGGGCAAGTCTGGCAAGGTTTTCCACAAACCTCTGCAGTCCTGCTCCAGCCACTTAAGACAAAATATAACAAATAAAAAATTTCCTTTTCAACACAGACTGTTTCAGTATAGCCATGGGCAATAACAACTGAGATTGCCAATCATCACATCTTACCACACAGTATCTAAGCACCTGTCTCAGGTGCCTTGACTGCAGTCCTGCAGAATCATGCTTCAAATCTTGCAAATGAGAAGAAAGCTTAAATATTCATTCTTCTCAGAAACGCTGCATTCAACCACAGAGGAGTGAGGGGTGTAAAAATCTTCAGCAGCAGCAAGTGCATCAAAGCCTCTTAACTCACAGAACAGGATGTCTGAGACAGTTCAGAGAGCAGAGACTAATTTTCATGCCGGTTTTACTTCTCTGAAAACCCCACCACTGAATCATAACAGTCCTTTCCTCTTGTCTGCACCAAAATGTAATTAGCTTTGCCATGAGTGTATTCCAATTCACTCTAGTACAGAAGAGACAAACAGTTCACACTGATTTTGACCTAGAGCAGCCCTTGGCATTAAAGGCCACTCTCGAGGTTTAATCCTCACCCATCATTTCCCTATTTCTAAAGTGAGAACAATTTCATTTTCACGAACCATTAAAAAACCCCTGTGAATTCTGACTTGAATGCAGTTAATTTGACTTAAGTCACAGCAGAGACTTCACTGCTCCTATCTGGCCCTACTACCTTACAGATACCAGGAAACTTTTACCCATTCTTGCATGTTTGTTTTACTCTTATATTTATGCTTTTAATCTTCCCTACTAGTGAATTACTTGAGTATAGGCTCACTTGATTAGCTGTTTGCATCAACTAAATCCATCAAGATCAGCTTCTAATGTTTGGTACTCAGGACAGCTTAATTCAGATACAAACAAGGTAGAAGAAATGTGCATTACATCATGTTAAGACATAAAGACTAGAGTTCCATAAGGTATGTGAAATCTAGCAAAGCAAGAAACGGTAGAAAAAGGTACTTTGCCTTTGGTGACACTTTGCTAAGAGAAGTGACCTTGACTGATTTAAATAAGAAACACCCACTCCCTCCTGCCTTCCCCCCCCCCCAGTTCCTTCTGCATGAAATCAAATTATAATTCTTATCCATTTCTGGAGAAAGGCAGGTACCTCCCTTGTCTCTTTTGTCATGCTCTGGCCTTTTCATTTTCTAACTCATAGAATTAGCCTCTCTCTTTACTTTGGTATCCATACAAGCCTTCCTCCACATACTCTTGTGACTTTACTGCACCGATGATGAATTCTGCATTGAGGCATAAATGTAAGAAAGAAGTAACAGGTCTACAAAAACAATTCATAGATTGATGTTTCTCTCAAAGTCCTGTCAGAATATTGCTCCCACTAAAATTGTGGCCTTCAAACTAATATAATGTAGCTTGGGAATAAAAATAATTGACATCTGAAACCTTTTCACAGACTTGCGATTTGGAAAACATGCAGGCATGCAGAACAAATTATAAGAAGTTTCCCCTACAGAGGTGGATATTCTTTTCAATTTCTCAAACTAATTTTAAGCAGTCATTAATAAAAAAAAAAACCCAAACAACTAAACCAGTAACATTTTCCATTTGTACCAAGACTGTCTGATCACACATACACCTATTAGGAGTTCTGCAAACTAGTTTATATTTGCACAGTAGGTATTTATTTTCAAGCGCTAGATTCTATTAACTTCAGGTTATGATTTCATCCCTCCCCTAAGGAAAAGAGAAGTCGAGTTACAAGAACACAATCAGAATGAAAGCTCCAATATATACAGCTGAAGCAAATACCGACACTGGAGAGATTTGAATTTAGTTTTAGCTCATGTACCTGCCTTCTCTTAAACAACTTATAAAAACTGCTTTCATTTATTATTTCAATTCATTTAGAGTATAGAAATTTCAAGACAACCATGTCTGTGGGAAAACTGGTTACTAAGTATTACTTAAATCCATTCAAATTGTAACTGGAAAAATGAAAGAAACAATAGTATCTAAATTATTAAAGCAGAAAATGACAAAAAAATATCCATCACACTTTCATTAAAGACAGCTAGGAATATTGTGTGCATTATTTATTGTTAGACAAATCCCACAGTACTGTAGTACTCAGAAAGAAAACATGCAAATGCTTACCAAGGCCTCTGATTTGATTGTTGGCCTGACCATAAAGTTTTGGTCAGGATGCAGCATGACTGGTTTAGAGACTACTGGTACCGCTGGATGTCGTTGGGTAGGTGGACTTGGAGCAAGTTGCTATAGGGTTAATTTAAGAAAATTGCAATTCATCATGTAATTTGTGCAAATCCAGCATTTCACCAAGATGTCTCAGTTTAAATAGTTCACAGTAATTAATTTAATGACACAAATACAACAAAAGGCTTACAGAATTATTTTAAGTAAGACTTACAATGTCAATAACCCAAACCGCAAATTCTCTTGCATCCAAATAGGAGTTTTCCCCCTAATTTCTGACTTTATCGGAAAGATTATGGAAAAATATCTCATCCCTGCTCTTAACATTTATCCCACAAAGGAAATGGAGTAAGAAACTACAAGGAAAAAAAATAAATGCTAAAGTTGAATGTAAAGCTACAGTGAATCTGAAAGGAGACGTGAACTAATCTATGGCTAAATAAATATTTTAAGATTAAATTCACCAGGACTGCAGTGATCAGCTTTCCATAAAAAAATTCAGGTCATCTTATCTTGATTTAAGAGCAAGGGTTAGTTACGCTAATTACCTACCCATGACTTGACAAAACTCCCACTGACGTCAAGCATAGTTTTATTCAAGAAAATAGTTCAAAACTGAGTCGTGTGAGTTTAGTTTCTGAATTAACCCCAGCAATTCTCAGCACACTCTTGTCAATGTTTCTCATAGGAAATGTGATGTATTCCAGATATTATTCATACAGTACAAGCTGTATCCTCTGAAATTATTTGAATTGCTTCCAGCAAATTGGTTAAGCAATTTTTTTTTGGTTTGCTTTTTTAAATACAGGAATTTTTGTGGTAGATTTTTTTTTTTGGTCTTATTTATTTACTTTAAAAAAAAAAAAAAATTAAGCAAAAAAGGTTTAGAACCAGATCTTTGAAAGTCCTTGTTGGTATCCCTCAACTAATGTTCCACATTACAGAATAATTTGTATTGTTACGCTTTCTAATCTTAGAAGAATTGGCAGAACTTGTTAATATTGTACTGGAACTGGATGATTTCTCCTGATGTTATACCATTTTCAGATAGACCTTTCTACAGTGCCTCAGAATAGGGAAACCTGACAGCCAGCCATCCTGAATCAAAATCAGTGCAAAGAGTTATCAAACCAATGTTTTTTCTTCTGAGAATAAAGTTCTCTTCCTTGTACCCTTTAGATTTAAAATTTAGTTTGGTCCTAGCTCTCTTTGTCAGTCTTGACAGAACAACCAAGTATATGCTCCATGGCATATAGACATCCAGAACACACAAACATGGACCATATGTTGCTCAAGTTTTGAAATATGAAGTCCTCAGACCATTAACAGTCCCTTCCACTACCTGGTATCTTGCAACACAGCAATGGATCCACACACATGAATGTAAATGCTGAATTCTAAATCAACAAGCCATGCAGAGTCAAAGCCTTGACATTTCCTGAACAGTAACATTACACAGGAAGTTCATAAAACTACAGTCATTCTTAACAGTACATGACATACCAGTGGATTGCTTGACACAGAAGATACTTTCCCGACGTGGGAGGTGTTTCTTACAACCTAAATAGTAACAGACTTAGTACCAGGTTCATATAAAGTGTTTAGCTAATAATAACTGAGAAATAGATGAGTTTAACACAGATATTTTAATAGTTCTCAAGAATGTATTTTACAGGATTCAATTCCTTTTGTCAGGTATTTGTGCAAGTTGAATTTGAAATGAAACAATATGGGGGGAAAATCCCCAAACTAGGCAATGTAGAGAAGATTTACCAGTTTGAGTAATATTTGAAAAGTAGACTTATGGGACAACATCAGTTGTCTGCTTTTGGCGTTAGCAGGCATAAACACCAGATCTTTAATTGCTGAAGTCAAATAAATGCACTACTTCTGTGTATCTGTGGTGTTAAAAACTGACTTTTTAAAAAGCAAGAAGGATAAACTGGCCAGCTTTGGCCTCATATTAATACTTTACTAACAGCTTAGTTCTCTCCTTGTATACATGAATTCTATTCAGTGAAAACTGACTCACTATTTTTGAAGGCTAGGTTATTTTTTTGTTATCTGACGTATTTTTCTTTAACCATTAACTTATTTTCTCTAACATACATAGCAGTGAAATAGTGCCAGAAACATATATTGGAGTGTATGGGCTTGGGGTCAGATCCAGTATGGCAGTTCCTCTATTACTTCTTTTACCTGAATATTTTCTATTAGCATTAGGAGAATGCATTTCCCCTTTGAACACCAGTTTTTTGTTTCACAAATAACTTGGGAAACCTGTTATCCATAAGAACATCTGACATCTCCATTTCAGGGAATCTGGTGTATTCCTGGCACTTCAAACACATAAAGGGCATAGATCGAGCTTTATCAGAAGTCAGTTCACTTTTATATGATGAGATTCATAGCTCCCATTAGGGCAATTATTCACATAATCTGCCAGTGAAGTGATTAATTCAATATCATTCTCCACCCTACCCAGAATCATGCAAATGCAAACCAGAAAACCAACAATGCAGTCAGTAAACTCATGCAGAAGGCTGTGTGGAGAAAAGGATTGTATGGGATTGTCTTTTCCTGTTTGAAACAAGAATCTTTTGCTATAAAATCCCACCACAGTGCTTCCCAAAGGAAATGACAGTGAAACAGCTGCCATTTCCCTCCTGAAGTGAGATCTGGCATAAGATTTCTTATATTTGATTCTCTTTTGGACTGAGATCATAATGAGAAGAAAACCAGAATGTTTTCTCAAAGAAATCCCTAACTCCCATGTGTGTAAAAAAAATTGAAACCTGATTAATATTTTCTGTTAATTTAAAAATATTTTACTGGTAATTTATTATAGTGCTGCTGTTTTAAAGTTTTGAGCTTCTGATTTTAACCTAATTTTCTTTGTCCACTCTTCTCACCTAACAAAGCCATTTGATGACATTTAGAACACTTTCAGAAGTTATTTTCACTACACAGATATTTTTCTCAAATTTAACTATGAGCTAAATGTGCTTCCTGCCTTTTTTTTGTTTTGTTTTTTAAATCTTTAAACACCAAAGTGTCTTTTATCTGATACATGCCCAAGAATTGCATTTGGTAGGGTTACAATGTACATAAGGAGGAGAGAGCAAAACCCTCTGGACTTAAAAATAAAATAAAACTACCTCTGAACCTCATTTACTAAATAGGAAACAACAAAACCATCTCATTCCTCCTTTTAACATCACATACAGCAGATGGGTAGATCCAGTGGGGGAAGGAGCAGGGGAGGGAGGCCAGGCAGGGAAATGGTAAAGGTGCATGCATCCAAACATGTCATGAGGTCACCTGGGAAGCTGGTGTTACTGACAAAGCTGGACCTCTTGGAAGTGGAATATTTGATATAGGAAGCAGGGGACCTGATGATGCTGGAGTAACAGTGGATGGTGGTGGAGGTGGTGCCACACATTGTTTAGGCTTGTCAACTTCATCTAAGTTTATATCGTCAAGATCTGTGGTATGAAGCTGGAGGCCACCAGCAAAACGCCGCACTGATGTAGCAGAAGCGGCAGAAGGACGTCCACTTGCCAACTATGTGCAACAAAAGAGAAATCTGCCTTAACAGTTTATCTGCCTGCAACAGCTCTGAAGAAATTAATGGCAAATCCTACAATATCACTCAGCCTTCAGGGGTGAAGATAGAGCAGAACAGAGGCAACCAAGTTTAGGTAGCAAGAGAAAACTCAGCATAGTGATTTGATTGTCTTAGAGACCTGCACTGAAGAGTCACACAGAAGTGAGCCTGAGGCCAAGAAGAACAGAAGACCAGCTGCTTTTTGCAGAGCTGCTCCACATTGACCTGAAGGAAATTCATGTGAGTGTTCCCCAAGGGTCCCCTTTGTGGTTGCAATTTCTCGGGGATCCTGGGGGAGTTTGTCAGATTACAGTGTTCCTCTTGAAAGCAGCTGTGCTTGGAAGACAGCCAGGGCAGCAGGATGGTGGGAAAGCCTCACACCATATCTAGAACCATCAGTCTCTAAAGCACAATCCCTATCTGCAACTTTCTTCATTTAAGGGGACTAGTTAAAACACAAAACCAAACCCTAATCTGTTGGAGTTATTGTTAACATGTACCTTTATTCCATGCAATGCACAAAGGCATCCAAGAGCTCATCATCAATTATGTTCTTACTTTCATAGGATACTAAAATATGGCTGAGTATTCTAGTCTCAGTTTTATTATTGGTAGCCTGTCCCACCTTTGCCAAGCAGCTCAAGAGACAATAACATTGTTAATTTTGTAGTGATAATATGCTTTAAAAGGACAAAATAAAACCAGTTCATTAAACTAATTTTAAAAAATATCAAAAAACCCCATATGGAGATACTGTAGCAAATGCCATGGACTGTAATTTATCAATTACTGGTTTTCTTTGCCCCCTTAGAATGAAGGCCAAGTGCGAAAGATCAGAACAGATTTTCCTCTGATGAAAACCTGTTGCTTTTAGAAGTAAACCAGTGAGCTATTTAGAGATCATGCAATATATGGAGGAGACAGAATTTTACCTCAGGAGACTCATTCTCCACAGAGGAAATCTGTTCTAACCGTGTCTGACAAAGTCTTTCCACCCAGTGCTGCACCTTTTCCGATTCTTCCAGGTCTTCTCGTTCTGTCTCAGATACCTTAACCATAACATCAGGGTATGAAAAAATGTTATAGGTATAGTTACAATAGAAATATGTTTCAAAAGTATGAAACGCCATTTAAAATAGTTTAAAAACTAATAATGATTTTGAGAATGATTTTCTATTTTATGGTCTTTCATGAAATTGATCACTACAGATGGACACTCCCTAACTGCAGGGGTATCCTCATTTGGGTAAAAACTGTCTATAAAAACAAGCAAGTGTGGGAACAGAGTTTTGCAGTGAATGAACAGTTTTTAAAAACTTCATTATCTTTGACATAGTTAAGTGTCCTGCTAAGATAATTCCACTGAAGATTCTGATCCTTTTCTTTCAATATAAATTTGCACTTGACTGAACACAACATACCTCTTGCACAAGACGATTTATTTTCAGTTGTTTTTCCTTCTCCAACATTCCTTCTTTCTCTTTGGCAAGTTTTTGCTCAAACTCCATTTCCTTTTTATTCTTCTTCAGTTCACACAGACTGTCAGTTTTTGACTTCTTTCGCTCTTTCCCTTTCTGGGAAGTTGGTTGGGTTTTGTTTGTGTGTTTTTTTTTTTTTTTTTTTTTTAAAGAAATTAAACAGACTTCTACATCAACTAAAGACACCACAAACTTCAAGCTCTGTACATGAGGGCCTGTCTTGAAAATTTAATTACTATCTGTGCAAGTATGGTGACGAGCTTTTAAAAGAAAATCTAAAGTCCATTGTAGGGACACCTTGCAAACCTCTGAATATTCAAACAGTTTTGGTTAGGTCTTCATTTGCCATCTCTCTGTCCTGGCATTTTTATACACATACAAGAGGGACTGCTTTCAGGTGACAGATACTCATGTATAGGTAAAAGTGAATATTCTATGCATAAAACATCCTCATGCATATCTCCTCAAACAAGCATTCATACCTTAATACAAGTGAAATAAGCAATTACACAGGAAAAGCTTAGATCAGTGCAGAAACTAAATTGCTCCCAGGAAAGAACACTGCATCACGGAGACCAAGTAGCTCCTACAAGCACTGGATAAAATTTAGTTATGATACAACACAAAGCAACTCTAAATTTTTACATCTATAGTGGAACCAAAGGAAAAAACTACATCGTCTTTTTGAAGCCTTTGTTCCTCTTGTCTTTGAAATATACACTGCTCCTTATACCTACTTTAACAATATCATGCTTCTGCTACCCTATCCTGTTCATACTAGTAGGGCCTAGTTCATATTGGCAAGCCCATGTTATCCTTTTATTTATGAAGAAGTAAAAAGGAGGAGCAGCTGGCCACTTACTGACAATTACTGCCAGTGCCCAGAGAGGCTACTCTTTGGGTTTGATTTTGCTCTGCTCATTAACATCAGCTACTGAGTTTTCATGGTATTTGGATTCTCTGTAAACTTTGTCAGCAGCAATACAGAAGATAACCTATTTGTGTTAAGAGACTGAGTTTTCATAATGTATTTATAGTTTTCAGATAGAAATGCTAACTGTACTGGCTTTCATACAAGTTACAGATCCTTGATGACTTACAGTCTTTAGCAATACAAAATGGTATTGGCATATACCATCATTTTCCATTCTCTACTAAGGACAACAGGAATTTGCCGTCCACATAGAACGTTAAAGTAGCAGTCCTAAACTGTGACAAATATTTCAGCTGTCAGACACCATCTTGACCTCCTGAGAAACCTTGAGTTCTCCGAAGATGAACATATGGACTCTTCTCGACACTTCTACTGAAGTTAATTGCCATCAGCCACGACAAAAAACCTCAACCACTATCACCAAACACATAACAACCACAAACCCCCTGTAATACGGCTAATATACACTGAAAGAAATAAAGAGAAAAAGCAATAGCAGGAATAAAGTATTATTTGAAACTCTAATAATTTGATATTGCAATACTTTAGCAGTGACTCTACAGATATAAAAATATTCTGTCAGGTTTTTTGTTGCTCATCTGTGTGAGGTATGTGCTTAGAAGTCTTTTGCCTTCAGCACTCCTCGGTGTGAAATTTGTAAAGATCAACTGGGAACTGCATATTTGGTTCCCATTGAATTTTTTGTCTCTGTACTTCGTACACATTTTCCTGATGACTTAAAGAGCCTAAAGACATACACTGACCACCTGTGCTGAACAGCTTGTGTAAAGTATTGACATACAATTCCCACTGCAGCTGGCAGAACTTGGAAAGTCCAAAGCATTCAAAAGGACAAACTCCCAGGCAGATGCATCCAAAATGCATCTTAATTTGTATACACATTAAAAGAATAAGTGTTTGACTATAATGAATGTCTAGTAATTACAGAGAAGAAAAAAGAGCCATTAAAATTCAAATACACAGCAAACAAATTTACACATCAAACCATGTACCTTGTGAATTGTGGGAAATTTTCCTTCATACCGATAAAACCATCTAAAAGCTATAAAAGTTAAAGGAGAAGTGTTTTGAAAAAGAGTCAAGGTCTGGTTCAGATCAATCCATGCTGATACATGTAACAGATTAAAATTTATTTGAAGGCACAACATCAAAGATCTGATATTACACAGTAAGTTCTTAGCTGACTCCTTGATCAGTTGTGTTAGCACATTTAGTTAGAAGTTACCTTTATTTTACTGATAAACATTTTATGTTAAACAAAGCAAAAGCAACAAGTCAACTTCATACAGAACCATATAGCCATATGCACTGCTAAGATTTCTATGATCAGAGTCCTACTTCACAGCAGTTTTAACAAGACTTCTTAAAATTAAGCAGGTATTCAAGCCCATTCAAGCTTGTGGCAGAACACAGCAGCATTTGTGGAGACAGGAAAAACTCTATTTCCTAGGATATTTGAAGCCAAGTGCAAAGAATATTAAAAAACCACATTACTAAGTAAAAACATAAAAAAGAATCCATTACCATCATTTTATATAAGAAACACTGATAACACACACAGTTCTCAATACACTGCATCTTTCTATAGGACTAATAGATTTTGTATTTGTATCAAGGTAGATTTCTAAAGCCATGACAGCAACAGTGTCATAACCTCTCATCATTTACCAAAGAACCACTCATTTTGCCCTAGCAAAACCAAGCGACCAGTTCAGAGTCAAGACTGACTGTCAGGAGGAAGTGAAGCACAGGAAGTATCTGAATGAGGACAGGAAGTTAAAGCTGAGTGGCAAACCTGTTTATCCTGCTTCATGATAACTTCATCCATGTCATCTGTTTCAAGTTGGTCATGTGCAACTCCCTTTAAATCTACTAGAGAAACAGAGGAGGAAAAGAGTGAGGAGACAGAAATGACAGTCTAACTGGAGGTTCCCATGAAGCGAAAGAGATCAGCAATGTGTGACTAGAAGTTTCCAGGAAATCACAAGTTAGCAACGGATTACTTTTCCACATAAACAAAGCAAACAAAACAAAAACAAACAACAAAAAGAAGTCCTGCTTAAATCAATTCCCAACCTCCTCCAACCTGGAAGAGCAATTAAGATCTGCACATAGCCAGTTAGTCTGCTCTGCTGTGAAGGGAAGCCTGACAAGGTAGGTGGCCTTTCCTGTAATTAAACTATCAGCAGTTCTGGGATATCTGGCTTCAAAAGGAAACACCAGCATTCTACTACAATGTCACCGGGGTAAATGCCATACAATGAAAACACTGTCCTGAAGAACCAGAAAACTAAATGGAGAAAGATGGTTGCACAAGTAACAATTCCCCATCTCTGTTTCTCACCTGTGAAAAGTTAAGTGACTTCCCCAAATTCACACAAAAACTGGTAACATAATGAGGTTAGAAACCAAGCCAGGTCTCCCTTACATTATGCAACAAGCACTTTGCACTTCTCACTTTTTCCTTTGCCTAAACCATATTAGTACACTCTCCATATACTGTCTATAGCTTCCAATTTAGCTTAACTGCCAATTAAGCTCCAAGCATCTTAAATTCTTTTGGACAACTGAGTTGGACTTACACTTCAGGGCAATTCTCCGTGGAAAAAAGTTACAGTGTACAAACAGTACCTTCTAATTAGTCAACTAAATCTGAAGCAGACTGCCCGTGATAATCACACGAATTTTCAGGCTGTGCAGACTGTTTGTGAAAGATTTACTGCAATAAATGAAAAAGGCACAAAGACAGGAAAAAAAAGACAGGGAAGAAAAGAGACTCAGCATGGAATATAAAAGTAGGAGGGGAAAAGAAAAAAAAAAAAACCAACAAAAAGTAAGGAAAAAGTGTTTTAAAATCTACAAGTAATCCACATTTGGATTTTTTTTTCCACTCTTACAGATAGTCTATTTAAAATATTAACAGATCTGTTATTATACACAGCAGCTCATGGACAGATGCCTGAATTCTGCAAGTTCTTAGAAATGTGCCCAGCTTTCTCACAATTAGGTCACTAGGAATTGATTTATAAGTTCTGACTGCATGTTTTTAATTAGTACATGCTTACATGCTTTGCTATTCAAGCTCTTTGCATGCAAGATTATTATTGCACCACTTGTAAGCATCATTATACCATCACCATTTCATTTTCAAGATACTTGTCAAAAAAAGAGCATAGAATCATAGAATGTTAGGGGTTGGAAGGGACCTCAGGAGATCATCAAGTCCAACCCCCCTGCCAGAGCAGGGCCACATAATCTAGGGCAGATTACACAAGAAAGCATCCAGATGGGTCTTGAAAGTCTCCAGAGAAGGAGAACTGTACTTAAAAAAAGTGAGACGCAGAAAAATGATGTGGTAAATACTTTAGCCCGAGAAGGAATAAATTAGATGTGAATAGCATGCTGGCAAGAAACAACATGTGTTAAAAGATCTAGGTTGCATTTTTTTTGACATTCAGTATATTAAGTTGTTTACTTCTCATGAAACAGAAGCAAGGGAGCTACTAAATACTAAGCTACTAAATACTGCTAAAGTTTGAGGAGACCTTGGTCCTGCTGAAGAGATGAGGGAAAAATATTTTAGGTTTTCCTGAAAACTAAACATCAAACCAATCTCCTCCAAGCCAAAAGCAGGGATCCCATAGCTATCTTTTTTTAGTTAGAAGCAAGCAGATAAAAATATTCAAAGCCATAATCCTCACCCTCCATAATGTACTCATTTAAAAATAAGGGAGAAGGAAAAAAAAAAGTAACAATATGAGTTGTACAACGTGCATTCATTTATTCCAAGTGAGATTGCAAATCTAGTACTAGTTTTCTATCTTCAAACATTCCACCTCTCAAGATATCAAACACAAAATTACGCTTTTTGCTGATATGATTTATGCAGAAAGCTCAAAGCTAATTCCAAATGAAAGAACAAAACCAAACACTTGTTTCCCTTTCTTCATAATTTCATTTTGAAAAGTAACAAAACCCAGTAACAAAATGCCCATACACCGGAAAAATATTACTTATAAGTAATGTTTTCTTCATGGGATGAAAGCACTTGTGTATAACTGAGCATTTGAACATCACCTTATCTACATGGACATAAAAATATCATCACATACCATGAAAAATGCAGCACTACTTCCATTTGGACATACAGTGAAACTCAGCACAGGTCTACCAATGCAAGAACTGCTCTGTGGAAATGCTGACAGGCAAAACACTGAACAGAATCACCATGGAAAGCAATGCACCAAAACCCCAAGCTAAAGGGGGGCTGATAGTTCAGACAATTTCTTAGTGAGATTTTTTTTTTTTTTTCTTTTTCCTGCTGCTGCTGCCAATTTTTAACACACATGACTGAGTGGATGTAGATTTTCAGTTACATACCTGTTAAATAAGAGCTATTAAATTATCATATGCTTCCAGTCTTCTGAAAATAACCAAGTCACAGCCAGCTTGGCTTGGACACAAACTGGTGATATATTCCATACAGCTCAGGGATGTGTCTGAAACAAACCATTTCCCTAAGAAGCAGATTGAAATTGATTACTTACTTTTGTGTTTGGAACGAGGAGCAGAGTGCACTTCTGCAGTTACAGTTTTTAAAGATTTAGGAGGCTCTTTAGGACCCCAGTCTTCTTCCCACTCCTTTTTAAATTTCTCTTCCTCTGCTGTTATCCTACAGATAACAATTGCAGCTAAGAATTCAGAGTATAAAACCAACAGTATTTCTATACATTTGTTACAATTACTTAGTGTTCAGTAGGTTTGTTTTTCTCTCTTTTATATAAAGCTTAATCAACTGCCCCTTTCCCCAAACCAAATTCCTTTCTCCCATTTACCAAGTTACTAAGATAATTTGTAAAATATGGAGTAAAACATTCTTATTTGAGACTTCTTAGGCCAGTTACACAAACATCTGCACAGATATTAAGCCCAGAGTGCTAGACTACAATGCTATTACCTTAACTGAAACTGCAAATCATTTCTCACCTGATATTTTTTCATTTTTAGAACTGGGAAATACCAAATAGAAAAACAGTTTTAAACTAAATACTGAGTGACAGAACATCTACCACATGCCTAACTCAGTTGTAACAGTGGTAAATTATACCTAAGATATAGAAATAAGACGTGCACTTCTTATCTCCATTTTGACAATTACTTTCTAAACACGTACTTCTAAGCTGCACTAAAAAGTGACTCCTCCCAAAAAGAACTAAATACTATTGATACACAACCACATTAAATTCAGCATTCTAGGCCAAGAAGTAAGGAAAACAAAACAAAAACTTGTCACACTTCAGAACAAAGGAGCTCATAAAAAAATTACCTAGAAGGTGCCTAGAAAAGCACCATGATCACAAAAGGTAATCTTGAAGAAAAATTCAGCAAATCCCAAGCAGGATAGTAGCTTCTATCTTCATATATGGTACCTTTAAGTGATGCAAGATCTGCTCCTGGGTATAGCCTGTCTTAAACTGGTAAACTAATATATAATGCCAAAATTTACCATGTCATGAACAAGCTACCTGTTGGGTTTGTTTGTTTTAAATATAAGTGGCTAAATCAAGCAGCTCCTGACTATCCTGACTATAGGCATGTTTTTCAATTCTTTAGTAATCCTTTTATTTCTTCCCTGATCCACTTTCTTGCACTATTCTTTTTTTTTTTTCTGATAGAATTAAGTGCAGTGTTTCAGTGACAGCAGAGTAAACAAGCTCTGAGAGACAGAACTTCCTTAACTGAAGCTTCTCTATACATTTATAGCATTTTTAAACTAAGCACTCAACTTCAATTTCATATTGATTTTATTATCACCGTATTCATCCCTCGTGTTTTGCAGAGGCTGGTTTTCAGATCAGTTCCCTATTGTGATGTGCTTAGATGTATTGGACCCCACATTTAGCTAAATGGAAATATTACATTATTTTATTGGAAAAGAGCATTCAGAATATGCTCAACCAGATCTAATATATAAGGACACTTTTTCAGACATATTTCCTCTGTAAGGTTTTTACTTACTGCTCTATTTCTCTGCGGTACCTCTCTTCTTCCTCTGCAGCCTTCTGGGAAATCTCCAGTTTTCTTCTATAATAAGAGGAATTAGGACACCATGATAAAACCAGGATTTTCTGAGTAAGAACTTGCACAAAGTGTCAGCATATAGTTAGTAAAAGATATGGAGAGTAAATACATATGCAATTAGGGAAAACCACTCTTTTTTAAAAGTCATCCTTAAGATACTAAGGGCTCAATATCCTTTCATAGGAACTCTGAGGGCATATTACATATTTAACTCCATAAGTCACTACCTCATTCTGAGATAGTTCCATAGTGTCTTATTCTAAGACTATAAAATTTATAACTGTCCTGCTAAAAATAAAGGACGAGGGGATGGCATCAGGAAAATAACGAATATCACACTGAATCATAGGGGTAAGACAGTCGAGGAACAAAGTCATAAAGTGATCCTTCTACTCAAGAATCCTTTGAGTGTTATCAGCTTTGAAAAACTCAGAACATCAAGAGGCCCACAGGACAAAGATATATGAACAAAGACTCTACAACAGCAAAATTAAGTTAATCTAAGCTAGGAATCTTTTCACAGCTTTTCCTGTATTCCATATCTCTTCCAACTCCAAGCTATTTTTCACTGTCCTATACAGAGTCCTTACAGTCTCTCTTTCTCTTGCTGCTCTTTGATGATCTTGTTAGTCTCCAGCGCAAGTCGCTTCTGATGCATTAACTCCTGGCGCTCTTGCTCATGGAGACGTGCTTCTCTCTGCCTTTCTTCTTCAGTCATGAACAGCTCCTTTCCCTGCAATCAGAACCACCACCCAAATCAGTTATCTATTAGAAGCATCTATCTAGTAGAACAGAAACTCTTAAACATAAGAACCCATTACAATAAAGTTAATTTCCATTCCTTGTCAAGGACACAGCTGTGCACCGGCCCACAGTCATAAAACTGCTTTATTTGAGAATACTGTGGATAGTCATCAATGAAATAATCAAAAGCCACACCACACCGCCCTATTTTGACAGAATTTAGGAGTAACATTTATTTGCCAACAGAGTAATTTTCACAAATATTCTTCTTCAATAAATATGCTACTTACAGCGCCTGCTACCACAGAGATAGTCAAAGTACGACTACTTTTGAGCACTCTGACAGCCTGCAAATTAAAACAAACAAACAAAAAATCAGCCTGGATTAAGTCATAAAAGGCCTGTATATATAGGATAAAAAGAGGCTAAAGGCTGGAACTTCCAGAAGACCCACCTGAACTAAACAGAGTGGTAGATACTCAAATCTCCACATCCCCATGTTCATTAAAAAACTTCTTTGGTTATGTAGCCCCATATCAAAACATTTTTTTGCAGCAAGGAAAATCAGAGAGATGTTTGATAAGCTAACAACTACAAATTCACAGAATTACAGAGACTTGATCTTACCTCTTTATGATCCACATTAGAAAAATCCACTCCATTTACCTCAACAATCTGATCACCAACCTAAAAGAATCAATCGAAGTTTTAGTACAGATCCTGAAATAATACGTATATCAAATTAAAACACAAAGATTCTCAACACAATAAACCTAAGTACTGGCAGAGTACAAGATGAACACACTGGAAAACGGCCAGGCTTGCATATCCTCCTATATCAGCATTTCCTATTGCCACTGTGTGAGACTGAACACTGAGTTCAATGGATGGTTGGTCTGACCCAGGAGGGCACTCATGCTTTCAAAATTTATGAGACTTTCTTAATCTGAAATGTAACCACAAACTATTTCTTTGCCGTAAAAAAAAAAAAAAAACCAAAAAAAACCAAAAAAAACCCAAAAAAACCCCCAAAAAACCCAAACAAAAAAACACAACCCAAAAAAACCCCCACCACCACATCACTAGTAACTCAAAACAGAATCTCTGAAGTAGTAAATACCAATGAAGATTTGTTTGTGGGACCTGCCTTGGAGGGTGGCACACTTACCTCTAAGCCCACTTCCGCAGAAAGAGAACCTGGCTTAACATTGCTGATAAAAATGCCTGGTTTTTGTGTTGGACCGCTGGAAATACTGTCATAATATAAAAAAAAGTGTATAGAATTTTATTTAGAGAATAATACAGTGTAATACAGTGAAAAGTCTTAGTTGTTTTCTCATAATTTGTTTCCATTTAAGTAGTCTTCTGGTGTTAGCCTACAGTAAAGCAAACAACAAAATTTGCCAGTACACACAGTGATTTATCACCCTATCTTTCTATACTTTATGCCACAAAGTTTTGATTTAAGAAAAAACTAAAAGAAAAATATTCAAGCTACTGAATTTTTTGCTTACACGTTGAAACTAACATAGCATACCGACCTACACTGTCTAAGGGACTGGGACACTAATGACGTTCGAAAGTAAGCATATAACATAATAAAGAATTACTAATTGCTTGCACACTTACTCACTGAACTACTACATGTACAAATAATCATTTTTTTTCAGGATTACTTATTAGAAGCAAGAAGGATGTTTCAACCGGGGCCAATGTCTTGCCTGGAAACTTTAAGTTGCAGTCTAGGCTGGGCCCAAACACAGCAATAATATTTGATGATGTTGAACCACACCTCTAGATTTGTAAATATTTTTCTAAACGTTTACATGTTTCAAATTATATGGAAGAAAACTTATGCTTTAGAAAAATATTCTCTGCAGTTCAAACTTGATAACTTTATATATGCCCAAATATATAGGAAAACCTACAATACCCCTTCTAACCCAAAACCTGCATAACTAGATGCAGAGACAGGAGTAGGAGAAGCATTCATTCATAATTCTAAAAATCTTGCAAATTCAACATTTTAGGAATTGGATATACCTGTGTGATGGCTTCTCAGTTCTGAAAAGGGTCACAGAAAGCAGTTTAAGTTCAGGGATTGAACCTGACACTGCACAGTGGTGGAATTTGCTATTTCACAAAGCAGCATTTTAAAATGTAAAAGCATTTAAAAGATTCAATTGCATGACAACTTTTATTATGTCCTTTTCAGCCTGCTCTTAAAACCAAAAAAATATTTTAAAAATGAGTCAGAACTTATAACAGAGGCATTTAAGCTTTGTCTGGTAATACATCATGTGTGCTGGAAATATCTTCCTCTTCTGGTTTGCCTTCCCAATTCACTGTGGATCTCCATTTTCCTGATATCATATCAATGAAGGATGGAAATAAGTGCCTTGGTTGTCTTACTTAAACCAGTGACATTAAATAAGAAACATGTACCCACCTGCACCCCATGCCTTTTGTACCAATCAAGCTAATGAAGACTTTCTTCTCTTTATTGTCCCTCCCTCCAGAAGAAGCAAGACCAGCAACACTGCCGTTTCCCTCCTGTAGGGAGATTAAAAAATGCTGCAGATGTTCTGTGTTGAACTTGTATCAAGACTACCATTAAGCTTCATGAAGCCAAGATGAAACCCTGCCAACATCAAGATAAGCTTCCTCTGAGGTCCTACCAGAGATGAATGCAAAGTACAGTCATTTCAATGGAGCTGCATGGCTGAGGTGAAAGACAACTTATCTTTCTATTTGGAGAAGATTGTTTAAATAGTCAAACTTTGTCTTCCAGAAAGGCTAAAAGAAAATTGGAGGAAAGTGATACAGCAAAATAATAATTTAGACGTTCCCTAACAAAAGAGCTTGAAAAGTACATGATGGTGCTCACTATTTAACTAAGCCCTTCTTCCTGGGAGCAAAAGAACTTTAATTGTGGTCTCTCTCTTCACTGCTGCAACCCACAGAAGTCACTTGCATTCATATCTGTCATTCTGCCACTAATATACCTAAGATAGGCCAAATCAGCTGTTAAAGATTTATAAAGTACAAATTAATGACTAAAAGGTATTTCATTTCTATCCTGCCCTTTCCTTACCTAATGATTCTAGAATCATTTCATATGACAAAAGATGTTTCTCCAAAAACACTTTTAACAAGACACTGCATGCTAGAAAGACATACAATAGCTTCTGTGATAAAGTCATATGTTCACAAAATATTGTTCTCTTACCCCAGAGCCTGACACAAACTGGTCCACATATTGCCATTTAAGGGGTTCATCTGCTGAACTGGAAAGAAAAAGTAATTTAAAATAAGGGGGACAAAATAGATATGAATGTATTCACTAAGCTAGTTTGGAATGTGGCCTTCTATTGTGCATCCACAAGTTCCTTTGGATACCATTCACAAGAACTGGCTTACCTTCCAGCAATTTAAATAGAACATTGAACAAGCATACAGTTATTTAGGCTAGTAAAGCTGGTCAAATGGAGAAAACCTACTCAAGTGAAACAATTTTGGGAAGTTCTAAGAAAGACTGTGCAAAATAATGATACCAACTTCAACAGTTTACATAAATGCCTACACAGACACCTCCCATTGTCAACATTTCTCAAATATTCTACTTAAAGTTTCAACCTTTCAACAAAAATTGGAAGACAATAATGTGAATTTTGTTACTCTCCAAAGCAAATCTCAAATGTTACATACACAAAGAAGCAGGGGAACTCTCTGTTAAGCTTGGTGCACTGATAATGAAATTTCCAGGTAATATCCACAAATAATACAGAAACAGACAATGGTTGATTTAAGGAGGCAACTGGCATAAAAGTCCAATTCAGACATCTCCTATTTATCACAAAGGACATGATATTTTCATTAGTTACTGAGATACCCATTCACACATTTTCAAATATAGAGATAAACACAAAGGTTCTTTGGATATTGAAGAGGTGAAAATGAATAATCTAATTTGGTTTTAAATATCATTACCTTTTGACAGGGATCATGCCAATATCTGCAAAAGAAAAATACTCCATTAAGACTTTCTACAGAGCACCAGCAATCTATTAACAGCCATCTTTAGTGATTCATGTGAATTTTTTTTTTTTTTTTTTTTTTTTTTTTTTTTTTTATTACGGCTTTCTTTTTTGGCCACTTTTTTCTTTTTACGAATGAGGTTTATGACTTCTTTATGTGTGCCCGAAGAAATCGATTAACCACTTATACGAACTATCTCATCTCCAACCTCAGAAGTGAAAGGGAGAAGAAAAAATAAATTGTGAATTCCTGTTAAAATGTTTTCAAGCAATGATGCAATCTGGCAATCGTTTTGATACAAAGGTTTCATAATGCTGAGTCTTGAATACTTCTGGATATTACAGGTAAACCTGATCTTGAATCTCAGGTATTTGAACTTAATATTTAATGCAAAAAATGGCCAAATAATGATCAACCATACCCTCTTATACCTCTGTACTTTGATCTCCCCACAAGAACAAAGCCAAATACTTTGGCTTTGCTTTACTACTCTTGTAGTGTTTCATAAGATGTACTGTGGATATTTATTAATGTAAAATGTATTCAAATCACACTGACAGTTGACAAGACCTTTCTCATTAACATCAACAGAACAGGATTTTGTTCCTAATCAATGAAATTTTATGTTCCTCCTCACAAACACATCTGCTTTCATGGCAGCATTATCCCTAGTTAATGATTGCCCAGTTAATGACTCGGGTTTCAAACTGCCAAATTTCAGTGTATCCAGTTTTCTCCATCACACAAGTTTGATTGGAGTACATGTTTCTGAAAAAAGTGAAGTCACAGTCTAGCTCATTGAGACCAGCTTCCTTGTATCTTGCTGCCCATTTTCGGGAAAAAATGGGTACAGCTGGAGACTCTTCTGGCACTGCACAGCTCAGCACCAAAAGCCTCAATTTGTATCACTACATTTATGTGAGAAGAGGGAGTGGAATTGGAAGTAGGAATTCCTCAGTATGTCCTGTCTCTGAGACCATCACATTAACCCACACTGTGACAAGTCTACCCTTGAGACAGGACACCAGGCATGTCATCACCCTCTGTCTTTTTTCGCATGTAATAACTATTACTGAATCTTCCTACTAAAAACACCACCACAAAAAAACCACCTGCTTATCTTCACTTTTTTCACAAACTTTTCTACTTCTAAGGAAGTGCCACATGACCTGCAATAGCAGACAAAGATGAACAACATGGCCACTGCACCAGCATAGCTCGTGCAGTGCAGTTTCCTCTCCACTGAACTTAAGTATTTTATCTGACAAAACACAGCATCGGAAGACTATGAAAGAAAATAAAATGCAGTGTACGACTGTCCTGCAGGAGACACAGAACCTTACTGTGATCCCCAGCCCCTGGCCGTGGGACTGCTGCTCCACCTGCTGGACATTCAAAACACTCGCTCAGGGCAATGGCCCGTCTGCAATTTGCAGCTCTCCTACCAGCTTGACCATTTTTGTTTGAACTGGGCAGATTTTTAACATGATCGTGGCACTATGCCTAAAGACTTAATATCTTCTACAAACCATAAAGACTCTCAGCTTATTTAGGATTCTGTTGGGTATTCTAGGAAATAGTTGCAAAGTGAGTGACCTCTGCTTTTCAAATGGTTGAGTTGCTCAGTAGTAAATGCTCAAAAAGCTTCCTCCATCCCCATCTCTAGCCTCTCTCTGGATTACTTGCTTGCAAAAATACCATCAGTTTGCATATAACTGTTTAACCTCAAGTATGCAGTGCTGACCTCATTTGCTATTCATTGACTTTTCCGCTGTGTATTCTGCTATATATTCCTTGTTGAGATTTTTTTCTTTGTTTTTAGTTTAAGGTCAAGATTCCTCCTTTACTCACCTCTCCTGCATCATGTGGGCTATAACAGACCATGGAGTCTGGGTTTGCACAAATCCAGGTTTTTAAAAGGGTCATCTAATCTACTGTTATTAACTGTAATGCCATAACAGACAGAAGCATTCCAGTTTTAGGACTGCAAATGGTAATGCCATTTATGAGCCACCATATAGCTTCTGTATCAGCAGAAGTATTGCTCCAAGGATGTCATTATCCACTAAGCAAGTCATATCTGTGAGTGTTATATCATCTCCCTAAGAGGCACACACAAAATTACAAATGCAACCAAAAGCACACTTGACCGTTTCCTCCTATATTGGAATAAGCTTTTCCCATATAAATATTTTTATTTCTACTCATTGCCAAGCCTCAGAAATGAAACAAAAAGTCTGGAACACTTCACTAATCCCGATGACATTTCTGTTCCTAACTGACAACATACAACTGATGGGTCTATAGAAATATCTTGGTCTAGGCTGAGCTACAGGAGGCATAGACATGTTCCAAACTGCTTCTCTTTAGGACACTTGAAACAGCTTTTCCCTCATAAAAGTGTCCATATACTGAAACAATTAGCAGTTGTTTTCATATACTTTATTACCCTGGTACTTGTGTCATTGTATACCAACTTCCTGAATTAGAAGCAGTAGAAATAAAAGTCTGCAGGATTGAGCAGAGTAGAACAGTAACAATTATGCTGTTATTGTATATCACTGTTTCTCCTTTCCCTATCAAACAGGGAGATGACAGACTCTGAAAAGAAAAGCTGCAAACGTAACTTTTCCCAAGCAAAATGCCTATTATTTGTAACTTTTAACATAAGAAATATAATATTTAGTGCTTCTAGGAAATTGAAAGGTTTTTACATAATAACATCACTGTTTCAAATTTCTCATTTTACATACTTCTTGCACTTTCATCACTCATACCAATCTCTATCTCTTTGTTTTCAAAAGAATCCCAAACAACATAGTATCAGAAAGCAGAGATTAAAAACTAAAACCAAACCAAAACCACACACAACCAAACACACACACACACACACACACACAAAACCAAACACAACCAAAGCAGGATGAAGTACATTTATTGATGAAAGGACAAACCACTTGTCTTTAAGACAAACTGTAGTTATAAAAGGGTCAAATCTACAATGCCTCAGCAAGACTTCATGATTGATTATTCAGTGATTTTAAGGTAGCTTGGAAACCACTTCAAGGAGTAATCATGCAAAATTAATTCTTTTTTTTTTTTTTTTTTTAAGCAGAAGGATGTAAGACTGATGGTATAATAGAAGATCATTATACCTTACTCAGATAGCATTTTTGGGATAGAAAATGTGTAGAGATTTAGTTAAATAAAGCAGGTGGGTGAAATTTCAGAAGCAGCTGGCTTTACTGCAAGACAGCAATTTAGAACACTGGGCTGCCTGTCAGCTCTTGTTATTCAGTGGGGTTCAGAAAGCACCTAGTGCTATTATGAAGGCACTTCAGGCTGAGCTTTAACACCACATATCAGAAAACGGAAGTCAGTTATATGAACTGTAAAGCACCATCTGTTCATATTAATACATATAATAGAACCATAACAAATTCACAGTCTCAAGCCTATCTCCCCCTTACTGTCCCTACTTTGTCTGCCAAACTGTAACCATGTTTGTTGTACAATAGGTACAAACCAGCCCAAATATCCTTTACAACACCATTTGCTGTCACCAATGTAGTATGACGACGTCAGTAACAGAAAGCCAGTAGGGCCATTTTGCCTACTGAGAAATAAATAAAATTTATATCCTTACAGTAGCACAATAACGAAGCATAACTCTTTATCTGTTCTGTCAAAACTTTGGTCCAAAGCAAGCAGAGCTGCAGCACAGCATTATAAAGAATGTACTAGAATGACAGTGTAACACAGTGGCTATTAGGTCCTTCATTGCTTAGTGTCATTAATGCCTTCCAGTATTTTCCAGGAGATGTTTTCAAAAACCATAAGCGACTGGTCTTTGTCTTTTCCTTAGTTTTCTAGCAGTGGAGGAAGGATGCAGCTGGACTCTCTCTACTATACTAACCACAGGAAACAACTCTCTTATCTACACTTCTCACTGTGTAATGTAGTGCATGAGGTACATGAGCTTTTGTAGTGCAAACTCTGGGAAGGTGAATCAGTGCCCTTTTCTGGGGTTATTCGCCGTCAAATCCCATGCTTAAAAGTAAGCTACTGACCATGTCCAGGATAGTGCTTGTGGTGTCCTATGCCACTCTCTCAATTCTAACTAAATAGAGATTTTGTAGGGATGTATTCCCTGAATTTGTGGTTTTGTTTTAAGAAAGATCTTCCAAAAACACCCAGGGAGCTGGACATGCCCATCCAGAAGAGGCTGCCAGAAGATGGAACTAATTCAGTGGGGATTCTGAATTAGTGAATGGGATATATATAGGTGTGAATGCACAAACTGAAGGACTCATGCATGCATGCTGGCAGGAGCATTTATTTAAATTTTCAAAAGCTCTCAGCATGAATTACACTAACATGGAACCCTAGCTTCAGCTGCCTGCAACACAGTTTAGGTTTGTTTTTTTTTTAACTCTGAGTCATGGGGTTACACCGAGGTCTATGTACACAACACATTTAATTAAAACATTGCAGTGAATAATGCCAGACTAATGCATCTTGGACTTAGTGTTATATATAATCCTTAAGCATCAATACTTTCAGCAGCTATTCACAGTTGACAAATTGAAATTAGACAGGCATATCAGGCTCTCTACTCAGAAACAAAGACCTTTAATACACCTTATCAGCTGCTTTGAAAGCACAGAAAGATTCAGACATTTGTGATAACAGTTGTACACTTCTCTCTTCACTAGGATATATCCAAGCAAGAAATTACACATTCAAAAAAAAAAAAAATTTCTAACACCCAAAACTTCATTACTGTGAACTGTGTAAGTACTGACTTACAAGAAATGTGTTTCTATGTGTAATTTTTTCTATCAGCATGGTTATGGTTCACTGAAAGTACAATTCTATGAAGTGCAAAGGATACTGGATATGGTTAAAAATGGGTGCGTTTTTTTACGTGCTTCCACTGAATAAACCAACCCCCCCACAATTTATATGTGAAGTTCAAATAAACACTTCCTTACACAAAACATATCTGTGCAAGGTGGAATTAGCATTTTTAGTATTTATATGCCCTGTTCTACATTTAATCACAACCTAGAAACTTTAACTAGACTGTGGAAGAGCATTTTGAGATCTTTCCATCTGCTTACGTTTAACTGGTGCTACTTAGAAACTCTCCTCTTATTTCAAACATTATCACATCCCAAACACAAGATGTCTACATGTCATTAAAATTGGTGAAAAGAACAATTTTAATAACTTGATTCACCATTGCTGTAATGGTATTTACTATGGCATTGACTTGCCTGTTTTATTACAAGTGACAAAGAGCGCAGTTCTTACTGCCCACTTCCCTAATACTGTAGCAAAAGGCATTTTGCAGCACAACAGCCATAAATGAAATTTTCTTACCTGAAGGCCAACATTATCTGCCTGTCCTCCTTTGACTAACTGGGAAATGAAGAGGCCACAGCTAAATTCCACTCCACCTCTCACACTTATCCCAAGTCCTTCAGGATGCAAACGATCCAATCTCACCTCTTTCAGCTTTCTGCAAAAATTGAAGATACTTGACTGATGAGCTGCATAACAATTCATAGAAATAATGTTTCATATGAAAGTTACACTATTTTTTTCTTCCAGTATTTAGGCACAAAAAAAAAAAAAAAAAAAAGCAAGTTGACTGAGGCTTGGATGAATATGCATTACCTAAAGCCATCAAGAATTTTTCATAAGCCATCTGTAATCATTGAAGCAGTCTCGTTCTAGAGGGTTAGAGCTGTAAGAATTTTTTTATTAAATGCAGGGAAAATGAGAAAAGATTGTTTCAGCTGGAAAGCATTGGTTTTGATGCCCTTACTCTGCTGTGCTTCATTACTTGGCAACCCATTTCAGGTAGCTCAATACTCTATTTCTAGCAAGTATAGCAAAAGAAATATCATTATGCCCAGCTTTACACGGGTGACTGATACATTACTCAGAATTAATCTGAAAACTCAGTATTTCCTACTCGTATTTAATTTAGCTGTATTGGTCTACATTCTCTTACCGTGATCTTTTGGGTGTCAGCTGATCATATTCCACCTGGTGTTTTAACGGGATAAGTGGGCGGATAGCATCAAATAGAGGCAATCTGCTTGGTTCATTAATCACAAGTTTTAGGTCCCCCACAAGCACTGGCAGATTCATAGATCTGCAAAAACACAGTGAGAAAACAGGCACAGGTAATCAACACAAAACATCGTTTACTAACTTGCTGTACATGTGGCTTCAATGTTTACATGTCACTTCAATCTGCTAACAAAGTTAATTATGCAGATAAAGATTTAACCAAAGCAAAACAGCCTCTGAGAAAGTAAGCATTCCGTAAGCAAAGAGGAATAATAACTGTCTGCTTCTGAATACCTGAAATCTTCTATATGTTGCCTTTAAGGTCACACACATCACTTTTATAGATGACATCATCTATTTCTATAGATTACATCTTCTCTTTCAAAGTCCCCCAAAGATTTATGGAACCATTTGGAAATAACTTTCCAGATCAGATGTACTTGCCATCTAGATTTTTGTTTCCTTACTAGTTAGGAATCTTTCTAAGTGAATCTAGACTACAACACCCTTCCTTTCCTGAACTTAAAGGAATGAGGGGTGGGGGGAAATCTTAATTCTCAGTAGTCAGACCAAAGACTTGGTTTAACCTTTATTTTTTTTTTAATCGAAATTGAATAGTCCTCAACCAATAAACAAAATCTACACAAGTTAAACCTCTGTGAACATCTGCTTTATGAGAGTTGTGCAGATCAGCCTCCCTGATACTGTCAGCACTAAGATAGTTACAAGTCTAGAAAATATTTTTCGTTGCCCAGGTACAAGAGTTGAGGAATAATTCCCTAAGGTTCAGTGCAGCTATTCCCAACCAACATCAGTTAAACTGAGTCTATATTATTTGCTGTTACCTCTCAGTTTACTTTGCCTGACATGCAGTGTTTCTGACGCATGTGCACTGAAAACACAGGTTGGGAATGAATATTACATGAGATTAGAGGTCAAATGCATTTGGAAATGCAATTCACGGTGAAACAGACATTGCACATTTTTTTTTCCCTGTAATACTTCATAATGTAATCCAAAAAGTGATGTATCATCAACATATGTTCACAGATATACCGGAGATTTTTCTCAAGTCATTGCAATTTTGGCAATTGAAGAATAGTTACTATATGCATTGTTCATTTTGGAACTGCAAGAATATTTTAAATAATTAAGACCTACTGAGTCAATCAGCTTTCCAAACAACAGGCTTTATGAATGGAGAAGCAATTAGACAGACCTGAGTGAAACTGAATCAGATACGCAGCTGAATACAACCATAACTATAGCTCAGTGCAAACATCTGATGGAAAAGTCTACATTTCACTCAGCTGAGAGGCTATTAAGATATGAATGGAAACAATGTCTATCAGAGCCACTTGTCTAGGATGAGTGGAAAATACATTCTTATATTGTTCAAAAAACAATGGATCAAAGGCTGATCTCATTTGCAATGGTACAGGTCTTAAGCAACTGTAGTTTAAATCAGTTCAGCAGAAGGACTGGTAATAGGCCTATCACCTTACCATTTTTTTTCCCTATTATGCTGTAATAAGCCAGAGTTATTAAACATGCCAAATAGATTCCCAGAGTAATTTTGTTTAGCTTTCAGATAAAACAGTTGCAAATAAATTTTTTATCTGAATAGTCTGCAAAAAATGTTAGAAAAACAAGCTCAGTGAATAAAGATTATTTGGAAATCTTAATGAATTTAAGTAAATGCTCTCCTCCTGTTTCCTACAACAGTTTTATCATCCTGGTGTTGTCCCCCCAAAAAAACCAAACGCACTGAATTCTTTATGACTTCCAAGTCATAAAACCAAATAAACTTTGTCGGTGATTACAGACATGCTCCTTTCCTGTCTGCAGGCTATGCTGTAACAGTATAAGACTTTATTTTACAGGATAAAAAAATCATTACTTCAATTACTTTTCTAGTAGCATGTAGAAAGAGCACTTAAAATCTTGAATATTCAATCTTTACATTTAAAAACATTAGTAAAAGTCTACAAACACACATAAATATAGATCTTACTCATGGTACATCCGCAGCACATCATAAAGGTAATCTTTCTCTGCTTCATTGTCAATTAGTAGATTAACCTAAAAACCCAAGAATGTTATTGTAAACATCTGACTAAATAGCCACAAATGTTGAATACACAAGACTTTCACAAATTCTTAAGCCATAGAGCAAAGATTTCAAACGGGGAATCTTTTATTAAAACAAACAAACAAACAAAAAACAAACAAACAAAAAAAAACAAACAAACAAACAAAAAAAACCCCAACAACACACCATATTTTTGCAACAGAGTACCTCACAATGTGAAACTTATAACAAGACTTTCTAAAATTAATATTGTGACCACTGGACAAGGTGATAAATACTGATATATTCTGTATGCTAGCTTTCCCCTCAGCAGTAATATTAGTAAAACAGCATCATATTTGACTTACCTGATAATCACTGTATTGCTGAATAAATGTTTTCAGAAATCTTTTTGGCCATTCATTAACATAGCACATGCTGTCACAGATAAAACCACCACGCTGAGATGGTTATAATCTATGTACTGTCGGCCAAACCACTGATTCCAGGATTTCACTTAAAACATTATGCAAACTGCTAGACTTCTGTTCCGCTTTGCTGCAGCTCTTAACTGACAGAACTTGCTAGTTATTCTTTCCTCCCCCACTAATAGTACGTTTACTTAAACCAGTGTCACATTACTATGCCTGCTTTTGGATAATTACTGTAAAATAAAGCAGAAAAAAAGACCAAGAATTCAATTTATTCAATTTATATTCAATGACAGTGAGACCCCCACTGAACTTAATTGCCATAAGAAGTCACATCACATTAGTTTTACATTTAGACAAGCTTAATGTTTAGGAAAACAATTTACATCTGACCTAAAGGCTAGTATTACTGTGACTTGAAGACGGAGGACCAATTTGCATACTTAAAGAAAGGCCCTTTCTTTCTCAGTTTGCAATGACTTGCATTATAGTCTGAACTAAAGACATGCTTCATATTCCTGTTGCCCCCTTTTGGCTCTCTAAAGCCAGCAAGACCCCATACAGGTGGTCTATTATTTGTCTCCTGTGGAAAAAAAAGATACTTTCAAAACACCTAAAGGCCAAGAAGCTACATGCAGAACAAGATTGCTTGGTAGTAATATTACCGAGTAAACCAATCTATTCACAGTGAATTTTAAAACACAGAATAAAAAGTCTGCCTTAAAGAGAAATAAACCGGTTGCAATCAAAACTGACTGGTCACCAATACTGCACACAGATTCAAGGCAAAGTGATACACATAAAAATAAATACAAAACTCATTTTTCTTTCCCATCAGTAAAAATAGAAGATATAAATCAGTTTTAGTGCTAGTATACAGAACTCAATCTGTAGTGCTAGCCAAGGTACTGTATGAGCCATGTCTCGTGAAGAACACTGAATGTTTAATCATGTCCACCCTACGCAGTAAAGAGTAAAAACATCACCATCTCTCCTCCTGATTGGAAAAGCAACAACTAAACATCACTTTTTTTCTCCTGGTGTGCTAGTTGATGGACACATCCCCATTCCCTCTCTGGAACTGGAGGACCATATCTATATTCTGACATTTCTTCTCACAAAACATTCAGTTTTCTGGTCTACTTCTCACCCTGCACCAGCAACTTCCTCATCCTCTGAAAAAACACCCATGTGACTTCTTATATATTCAGAAAGCTACATCTGGGTTAATCTTCCCGGACCATGTCTCTAATTAGGTCACTCTTCTGCTGCCTTCTATTCCACCAGTTATCACTTTAGCCACCTGCATCTCTTATTATTTTCCTAATTCATTAACTCCTTGGGATAGGGTCTTACTGTAGACGTAAACTTTACCTATGCTCATCAACAGCTTCTAAGACCAATTCTCATTTCATAAATCCTCCACATGTTAAGGAAAAAAAACCAAAACAAACAAACAGTGGTGACATGGTATAACTTGGCTCAGAGAAATATTTTAGTATCTCTCTATTTCTTGAAAAAATAACTGTGTAGGTATGGGATAGATGATTTCATAGCTTTTAAACTGAGAATATTAAAAAAACATCTGGACACAGTCCTAGGCAATCAGCTCTAGATGGCCCCGCTTGTGCAGGGGGGTTGAAGCAGATGACCTGTAGATGTCACTTCCAATCTCAACCTTTCCGGGATTATTTAAAGGTATCTTCATAGTAGTTGTATAATTTACAATCCTAGAACACAAATAAGGAGTTGCTTAGGCTCTGTTTCTCACTACATGAGTTGTACTGTTTTTCATAGAAATTAACGAGTCATCACAGAAACAGCACCTACGTACAAAAGGAAAATAAAATCTGGCAACAAGTCTATATAAGTTTATTCAGTAGAATAGGAGGGAGGGAGGGAGATTTTTGTACTAAGGAGAGGAAAAAAAAAAAAAGAAAGAAAGTGGCAAATAATTAAGGCAACAGTTCCTCTGGCTGAAAATTTTCACTGGCTTGACATAGAAAAAGTGAGTACCTAAGACATTTAAATTGCCACAAAGGCCACTAGAAGCAGAATGATACAAAATAATTTAAAGAAAGGACCTGTTCCAGTAGCCTCTAACTCAAAGTTTTCACTTACATATGCATCCTACTTATTTGCACCAACAAATGCTGACAATAAGTCTTGCATTATCAGGGTGGGGCTAGAATGATTTATTAATAATTTCAGTAATGAAAGGGAAAAGGTTCAAAGTTCAGGATGGTAACCATCCTCTTATGAACCATATAGGTGTGTTGCATAAGCCACTGTTGAGTTATACAGTAACAGGTAGCAAAACAGAAATAACTTGCTAGATGGCTATAATCACCATGGAGTATCCAGATTCTTAACAGTTTTGAACTTAAATTTGTTGTATTGGGGGATTTTTGCAGCTCCTCTACTTAATCCTAACAATTCTTTAGTTAACAGGTTTATTACCAGTTGATACTTCTATAAAACACATTAAACTGCTTCAAAGAACTTTTATTTCCTAGCTGACAAAAAAAAAAAAACCAACCCAAAACAACAAACCAAACCAACCCAAAACATATCAACCATATAACCTCCTCCCCAAAACAGTTACCAGAATACTTTAGTCTGAGAGAATCCTAAATGTTTAGGCAAAAACATATTTTAAATGCATAAACCATTTTCCCTCTCCTTTTTGTAAATTATTGTTTTCTCTGCTCGTACAATTTTCAACTTTGCTGAGAACTTACTTAACTGGGTAAATGACAAACTGAAGTGCCATGCAAACTGAGTCTCTCCATGTATCAAGTGCATTTTCACATGACTGCACACACACAATTGCACTCGTGATGTTAAGGTGGAACTGCAGTCTGCCGAACACCGGCTGGCAGAGCGCAGGCGGCGAATGTGAACTGCCTGGGCCTGGACTTCAGCACCTGCACTTCTACCTTCGCAGTTCAGGGTGCAACATTTTTAACGTGGTATTATAATCAAAAAAATGTATCAAGCCCTGAGAAAGCTCGTGCATCGGGGAATGTTCTTCCTCTTCTCTACCTCCCTTTTTAAGGCTTTTAAGTTTTACCACCACCCTCTCACAGGAAGCTGCCACCTGCTTTTCCTCGCCGAATTTCCGGAGCTTCTCCCTTCCCCGTCGCTCACTCTAGCACACGGGCAGCGTTCAGCCGCGGCAGCGCTAGCAGCTCGCCCCCGACCCGCCCGGCGCCAGGAGTCCTGACCGCCCGGCGCTTCGCATCTCTCCGGGCCGCGGGGAAAACCTCTGCCCACCACCTGTGCTCGCCCGGTGAAGCGGCCCCGTTGTCTCACCTTGTGCCGGAACTCACGGGCGACCCGGCGCTCCATGGTCGCGGGCGATGCGGGCAATGCACGGGGCGGCTGCGCCGGCGAGGCCGCGCCCCGGGGCGGTGGGAGGCGCGCCCGGCGCTCTCGCCCGCCGCCGCCTACGGCGTCGCCGGTCCTGACCTCCCCGCTGTAGCGGTACGAGCCGCCGGCCAGCGGCGGTAACCTCCTGCGACCCCTGGCTTGGGTCGTTTAAGGCCAAAGAAAAAGCTAAAGCAAATCTCCCCCAGCGCCAGCGTGTTACCAGGCCTTGAGCCGGTCGCCTTTCCCCTAGGGCTAACTTTTACAACTGGTGCTTCTCAAGCAGCAGAGCTCGCACACAAACTTCTCGTTTGTATCTTTGTCACTAGTCCTACTAGTTAAGAAAACCACGAAGGTGTGAAACTTAAAGTGTACTAACAGCTAGAGAGAAAAGAAAAAAATTGCATCAACGAATTGCTCTACTCCAAATAATCCTTTTTTTTTTTTTTTTTTTTTTAATTTTTAGGTAAACAGGGTTAATCTGATGTATCACTACATCTGATTTCTCCCAGCCTTTCCACAAACGAAGTAGCGTTGCTTACAAATGTAGACTCCGACATGCCCACTTGTGAGTAACCAACCACCTAGGAATCAAGCTCAGAGCCCCTGAAAAGAAGCCTATTTCAAACTAACCTCTTTTAGGTAATTTTGTCTTGGGGTGGTTCTTCTCCCATTTTCCCTAATGTACAGGTTGGAAGTGAGGGGAGGAGACATGCTAACTTATGCCACTTAGTTTCCCTGCAGAATCAGCTTTAACAACGTAACTCAGGAGAGAACCAGGTTTCTGTAAGCACAGGTCCCTTAACTGCTCCTCATTCCAACAGTGTTAACTCATATCAATACATATAAAGGCATGATAAAAAATAAAAACAAACAAAACCCAAAACAATAAACCAAAACTCCATATTGCTAAATACAGACTGAAATCTGTTTTATCTATGTGATAACCTTCATAAATTACACCAGCTCCTTTAGAAATTGCTCTTAGCCCTTTCAGAAGATGGGTTTGCTATATTGGAACATTTCAGTGGTATGTACACTGCCCATTTCTCAAACCATGTGTCAGAAATAAGAATGGAATGCATTTTAAGCCTGTGTACCAATATGGAAACTCTTTTCAGAAAACAATTTTCTCTTAGTACACAAATCATTTGTCTTATCCTAATATAATTTCCAGTACCACACAATACTACCCAAGCATTAGACATGCAGTTCTTCTCTTTAAAAAGAGAAAGGAGAAGACAAGTGAAATTTAGAGGACACATAAAATAACACATATGCTTCTTTTAACTTTACATAAAGACTCTAACATCTATCAGTGGCTTCTAGAAGACTTTACAGGAATAGAACTTTCAAAAGCTGAAAGTTACACACATTTGAAAGCAAGTGACTTTTTTTTTTATCATATAGATAAATTTTCCAGGGGTCAGAAACTCCTCCATGTAGCAAAATATTGTGGAATTAACTTCATTTGATGATGTGAAAACTTCTCTGAATCATCAGGTAAAGGACACACCACAGAAAGAATAACAAACTTAGTAGGTTGTTCATCTGCTCTGTTACATGAATTCATGTGCTCTACTGTGCACAAATAAAAAAGCAAACAAACCCACAAAGCTACCCCCTGCTTCAAAATTGGAACTTCTGCAATCAGAAAATTGATGAGATGGTTCTGAAGTTTCCATTACTTCGAATGTGTAAGATTAAAAGATGGTAGAATTATGACTGTTTATTTTTTTTTGATAATGAAGTCTTTTGTAGTTAGAAGTCAACTTGCATGTAAATTAGCTTTAAGCTAGTTTCAGTTATTTTTTGCTACTTGTGGCATTAAGGGAAAATGAATAAAATGGGCGGCACATTTAGTAGGCAAAGAAATACATTAAAATGTGTTGTATAAACTGATACCTGTTATTTTGATCTACTTTCTCTACTTCCCTTCATGTAACCTAGATCAGAGAAAGTGCACCAGTGCTAAGTGCATAGTACTTTCAGAGGAGATGGGCTCTGCTACAGACTCAGGCTAGCACTTAATTCTAACAATCTGTCTGGAGTTACTTCGAAAAGGGTGTGATGAGGTTAAAGAATATCTTTTCTGTCTCACTTTTATCTCACACTCATTCTGCCTCCAACATTTACAGGAGAGAACAGAATTCTCAGTGAAAACTCTAGTTTTCCATCATTTCATTAAAAATGAGACATCTGTTGCAGCAAGAAACATAATCCACAGAGACAAATTACAAAGGCAGAAAAGAGATCTTTTTAATGACTTACTGTTAACAGACTTCCCAAAAAGGCCCCTTTTCATCTGAGGCAGTTTCTCACCTGGTATGAGCAGCTTCTAAAGCTTCTGTTATAAGATATGCAAACTTGAAGAATGATGGGGAGAGAGGCAGCAACAGATGAGAAAAAGAAAAGAACAGAAAAAAAGGTGACAGCAATAGGAAGAGGGAAGAAAAATAATGTAAAGAAGGTAAAACAGACAGCAAATTCAAGAACAAGAAAATAAAAAAGAATAAACATGGGGAAAGATCCACTGAGAGCTCCAAACTGAAGAGGATGAATTTACGGCTAAAAAACGTTGTCAGAAGCCATAGAAATTATTCATCAAAGCAGCATGGGGCTAATTGTGATTAATTTCTTACTTATGCTCTTCATTACTCAAGTTCTGACATCTTTTTCAGGGGGTTGGGGCTAAATCTCCATGCATTAAGCACAGACCACCTTTTCTGCCCCTCAGCACCCACCAACAGCTCTCCTCGGATGAGCTGCTTTTACTTGTAAGACCCCCTTAGGAATAAAAGTAAAAGCCCCAGATCTATTCACTTTAAAGATGGGGTGCAGTTTTTTACTGCCTCTCACCTTGCGAGTTTCAGATGCTACTAAAAAACTGTAACATCAATCGTTTCCTAAAACCTAGGAAAGCAGAAACAAATGTGGGAAGCCAAGGAGGTCAACGTCCGGCACAAGCAGTCAGGAAGAGGTACCAGCGAGGCTATAGTCCCTCAGCTGAGAAAAGAGTGGCCATCCCAGGAGTGAGGGGTGGTATTTTAGGTGGGTGGGTGTGTGGGGAAAAGCTAGGGGCGAAGGGCGGGCGGCTGATAAACCCCTTGACCGCCCCGCCCAAGAGGGCGGGAGGAGCTCAAAGTGGAGGTAGCAGCTAGACCTGAGGATTAGAAGTCTGCAGAAAGCCTGCTGCTCGTCAGTCCGTATGGAGACCCGGCTCCTCTTTGGGGTGCTGCTGTGCGCCTGGCTGCCGCCAGGTGAGTTTCTCACTGAGCGAGGACGGGATGGGAGGGAGGACTAGACGACTCTGGCTATCACTAACCTACTGTTTTTGTTTTCGTTTCCCAGCCCTGTTTTCGTGGGGTGCCTGGGCGCAGCTTCTGAGTGGCGGGGACCTACCGCTCTCCAGGTAAGAGCCATCTGGAGCAAAACAGGGCTCCTTCTTTGCCGTCCGGGTGCGTGGGCGGCAGCACTGAGGTGTGCTGGGAGAGGTGGGCTGCGCGGGCTGAGCAAACTTTGCCTTGTTCTGTTTTCAGCCAAGACAGCGCTGCAGGACTTCAGAGAGGGAACGGCCTCGTTGCAGAGACGCAGGTACGGGATGTAGGTTGGGTGGGCACGTTCGGCCCGGGTGCTGCGGCGCTCCCCTGGGGGGTCAAGGGCGCCGGAATGTGTGGGTTTTCTCTGAGGAGCCTTTGTTTGGAGGGTGGCTTTTTCCCGTAGTGCGGCTGAGGCTGATGAGGCGATGCGGTGCTGTGGTTCGTGACCCAAGATGGCGCCTGCCCTTCCCGCGCTTTCCCGCGCCTCCTGGCGACAGCCCTCTGAGGGATAGGTGTTCTGGTTATCGTCGGGATAACGTGCCTTCACATGTTTTATGTGGATATATCTGTATAGTACCATGGTACCACCTGTTCTACCCTTTGTGATTCTTCAAGAGCCCTTCAGAGTTGAATGTGTATATTATCCTGTCTATAAGAAGTGTCAGTCATGAAGAAAAGGAAACTTACGATGTAAAATGCTTCAGTAGTGAGGAAAGATGGCAGCTAGAGCTTCAGCTCATTCAGAAGTAGTTGTATGTGGAGAATCCTTGCTTCAAGGAAAGCTGAGGTCTGGTCTTGCCCATCTACTAAGAATCACTTTGTGGGAGCCTTTTCTAAGTGAAAGTAAATAAGCTGACAGTATCACATCACTACAACTCCGTGCTGGCCTTTGGATGTGGTTTATCTTGGTACCCTGACTATGTAATTTATGGCATGTTGCTGAAATGTAATTAGAGCGTGTGGATCCTGCTCCCTTGTTCGAGGGTAGGGAAAAGGAAACTGCTTTGTAGTCTTCATTTGTGGCTCTGCAGCAAAGGTGCCTTTCTTTCTGCTTTCTCTTTGCTCTTTCTGGGAAAAGCTCACTAGAGAGAAAAGTGTGCTACACAACTGTAAACAGATAATAAAATCAAACACCAGTAAGAGCAAATGCTTGCAGATGGAGGTGTTTCCCCCCAAAAAAACTCAACATGTGGTGATAGGCTCTTTGTTTCCTTCTAAGCAAAAACTTGCAGTAAGAAATGTGCTTAGGAGAGAGGAAAAAAAACCACCTCAATTAAATATATGCATTTTTATGGCTTCTTGCATTTAATAATCTTCCTTAAGAGGAAGAGCTAAAGTAACACTATGCAATGTAGGTCAAATCTTCTGGAGAGTTTGATGTTAATGAAGATTTAGTTACTGACACAGCTTCTGAGATCAGTTTTCAATTAAATGTCTAAGCAGATGCTTACAGCACAGAAAACAGCTCCTATTTTAAAAATATTTTTAAAGAATCATCCACAGGACAAAGAAATGGGAATGGTAAATCTCTAGGGTATGAAAATTAAATGCAATAAATCTAACTAAGATGTTAGGTAAAATAATGTAAATATGGTTGGTGTTATTTGTAGCATCGTTTTGGAAGTACTTTACTCAGTTATTTGTATCATTGTATATATACATTGTAGCTACTGCTGTTTATTAACAGATACTGTGTCACTGATTTTTTTTCTCAATGAAAACTGTATTCTATAATTGTCACTGAACATTTTAGAGGATATAGCTGCTGCTCATCATGAGGTAAAGTGAAGAAGTAATATGAAATGACGGTAACATTTGTGTTATTCTATTAAGTAAACTAGGCAAATGTAATTAGATGCTCTGTTAACAAAGAAAAACTTCTTATAAGAAGTTATTGGCCTCTGAGGATCAAAAATTTCATGTTAATTTGAGAAAAATGTTATTCAACCAAGATGTAGGCAGTTCTAGAATGAAGATAGGAGGTTATAGAGAAGTTGAGCAATGTGGTTTTAACACACTAACTGGGAGGTATACTTCTACCTGTTATAAGCAGGGCAATATAAGCATATTGTGAACAAAAGGTCAAGAGATTTTTGTGACTTGGCCAAGGGAGTCAAATCTTCTGTTTTCTCAAGTAGATGCTATCAGATGAAATGGCTTGTGTGATTTGATGTATTTCTGGCCTTTTTTTTTTTTTTTTGGGTGGGGGGGAAGTGCTGGGGAAATAAGTACTTAAGTTTTGAAGAACCCTTTAAGACATCTTTATAGATCAATGTTGGTACTGCTTTCCCTTCTGCATGGTAGTACACTTTCCAGGAGTTGTCATTTTGTGCACACTAAAACCACAAGTTAATATTTTTCCCTTAAAGTGTATTTTCTATAAGAGCTGGTATGAAAAAAATTTTCTGAATCGTGTAAATTGTCTTAAGTCCTGTTTCCTCTCAAAGAAAAATTGTGGAAATATTCATCACTTTTTTACATGCTCAGGTGCTGTCCTATTTTTTTCCATTATTAAAATGCTTCCTTTATGATGGGTTTATTCACCAATTTACTTGAACCTGGGCATTCAAAGCTGCATCATAAAGAACAATTTCCAATATAGTATCTCTGGTACTTTTTTTCATAAATGACTGTACCTCGTCCTATTTGTACTTAGTCCTGCTTCTCTGTAAATGTGGTAGACAAAATTGTAAATTTGTAAGAAAAGTGCTAAAACTTTGAACTTGCAAGATGGGAAGGAACTTGGGTGTTCATGCATCATACCTAAAGTGTGCGCAATCCTTGGGTAAAACAGTGTGGAAAAAATGTTGTCCTTGCAATTTCCCTAGAAACTGTTGTATGACTAGTGACCATGACTGATTAAGCTGTTAACAACTAACCTGTGGGTTCCCTTGCATACTGATATGAAGTTTTGCCATGGTGCTCTGGTGAGACTCAGTGTTCTGGTTCAGAAGTTGTACAGGTACCACTGAGTAAATAATTTGAGTTCAGGAGTGGAGTGGCTGTGACTGGCAGCACTGCTAGATGGAAAAATGAAGTGGAAGTTGGATTAGTAGATGAATAAGGCAAACATGAGGAGCAGTCAATGTGATTATGATATACCAATTTTAGAAAAATAGTTATGAAGAGTAGAAACATGGGGACTCCTGTGTTGGAGAAAAAGAAAGCTTCATTCCCTACAACACTGCAAATTAATACAAGAAAACTCATGATATCTTGCTGCTGACTGTTGAAGGCAGAAGTGCTTATGAGAAAGAAAAAAGAAACGCTTTAGTCTGTCATTATATATTTTTGCATGTTAGAATAGGAAAAGATGGAGAAAATGCTAGGAAGAAGATTA
The DNA here is from genome assembly GCA_024605025.1 of Megaceryle maxima. Lineage (NCBI taxonomy): Eukaryota > Metazoa > Chordata > Aves > Coraciiformes > Cerylidae > Megaceryle > Megaceryle maxima. The sequence continues at coordinate 15,939 of JANHGN010007721.1, read as the reverse complement.
AGGTAGACTTTGAAAACTAACCAGATGCTTCAGATTTCTGTAAAAACAAGCAAGCAAATAAAAAAACCCACTACAAAGCAAACTTGTTGATTTTGATGGTTTTGGATCAGGCTCTTGGAAAAGTGTGTGAATTTAGGAACTTAGAAATAATTTTGTTAGATAATATATGCATGAATAAATTGCTAAACAACATGATACTTTTAAATTATTTTAAATAACTGTAACTTAGTGATAAGCATTTCCAAAGCAGTAGAATGTTTATGTTGAGAATGTTGTTAAATGCTCATGGTATAGAGGGTGTAACTGAGAGTAAAATGAGTACAGAGAAGGGCATAGAGTGTATGGATATGCAGTTTTAGGCATTTTGGTTTAACTGTCTGGCCGTATAAGGTACTTTGCTCCTTCACTGGAATCTTGAGTGACTTTAAAATGTTTTTGATAACTTTAATAAGCCAGTATGAAGCAATGTGCTTACTAAAAATGGTAAATTTAATGATAGACTGTGAAGATTTATTATTTTTTAAGGTGTGTTGGTTATAGCTGTTGATTCTTTGTTCTTTCTGAAAGGAATCTGGAATGGCAGTTCCCAATCCTTCATCTACTACAATATACTTATCTCGAAACAGGAAACTTCACAATATGAAATGTGGACCATCTAGTAAGTTATTTATGTTTATACATGAAACAACTTCTTGTCTGTTATATGCTACATCCTTTTTTTTGTGAAGAAGAAAATCTAAAGTAGCTAATACAGGCCTTCAGGATAAGGGAGCTCTACCTAGATTGATCTCAAAGGATCACAGGAGATTGACAGGTTATTGTGGGGTTTGACCTAGCTTTAAGTTTACATGTGGTTCTGGTTTGATCATTTGAAAGACTGTCTCTAACTGTTCTTATTCTAACAAAGGTCCTTCAGTAGGGCAATCCACCAAAAGATGTGGATTGCTGCCCAGGTGCCATACCTGTCCTGTATCTCTTCTGTGCTTGGAGGCTTTTTGGTTTGTTACTTATTTGCTGAGGTAGTCTGGATGCTTTTACTGTGTGCAATCTATGGGTTAGCAGGGTGAGGTGCTCTTAGCCAGGAGCTTAAAGTGATGGGCCTGAGGAATTTGCCTCTTTTTTGATTTGTGTTCTTTCCAACAGTAGACAGGCTTAGGTCTCTTTGCTCAAGAGTAAAGATCCTTTGTTAGCTCTTCTGTAGAGCTTGTGCTATGTTTATGTTATACAAAGGAGAAACTTGAGGCAAAATAATTCAGAGGAATTTGTTAGTTATACTTCCAGTTTCTCTTCAGTTGGTCTGATGGGTTGCCTTGGATGTGGGATCTGCCTAATAGTGATTAGTCTGGGTTTGCTCACTCTGACTTTATAGCACAAAATGCAAGGCTGATGTGTGGGCTGGACTCTTGTCCATTACAGTTAGGCTTGTGTTGGCTCCAAAAGCTTTTAATCTCTTTAATACATACTGTTTTCAGCAGCTTTTGAGAAGTATGTAGATAAATGTGAAGGAATAGTGGGAGGGTTTAGAGCAGCACATATTACTCAAACAACTATTATTACCCATGAATCTCTCTAGTATGTAAAAATATATAGCATATGGGAATTGTTCTGAAAAAAGTCTATACCAGTAAAATTCCCTCTGCTTTTGAGGGTTGCACCAGCTTATTGACCAAGTAGTTATTTTCATAGTTGTATTTTTTAAACAAATAAAGAAACTTCCAGAGACAATGTGCAAATTGTGCTGAGAAATGTGTTGCCATAGTAATTGTTGGGTTCCCCAGGTTTATATTTTTGCCAAATTAATATTACTTCCATATGACTAGAGGATTTCATGTTGTGCTTCAGAGCAACCAGCTGGAAAAAAAGACTTTTAAGATACATTGTGCTATTTAAACAAAACTCTTGAAAAAGGTTTGTGTGGAAGTTTTTCTTATATATTGAAGAAAGGGAAGAACAGATATAGGAGGAGGGAGAATGACATGGGGAGCAAGTATCTTACACTAGTCCATCACATGTCCAAGGTTTTAAAGGCAGATGTCGTTTTTAGGCTTCATTGCCCTCTGCAGATTTCATGGGACAAACTTCCTTTTTTTCCTAATTCATATTTCTATGGGGGAAAAACATTTCACAAGTATTTTCTGTTTCTGATGTACTTGCTTTGGCAAGACAATGTTGTTGGAGATATGCTTTAGAAATTATTGATGATTACTCATACTTGAAGGCAAATAAAATCAGAATTATTAAACTCTTTAAGAAGTAGAATGCCTAGACATGGAAGTTTCCTTTTTGATTCTCAGTAAATTCTGTGGGAAATGGAATTCATTGTTGTCTGTGTGCAAAAGGCATTAAAAACAAAACAAAGGAACAACCTGATCTGCTTTGTGTGAGAGTTTCAGTAACATGCTCTAAATGCTTAGAACAATAGCTTTGCTTTGGCCCTTCCTATCTGAAGAGAGATGCAAACTGCTATAGCTCTGCCTGTGGGCTGGGGTTTGCACTAATCTGGGGGATATACGAAATAATAAAGGGTTGGGGTTTTTTGTTGTTTGCTTTTTTTTTAAACCAGGGAGGTAGGTTATCAACTGTTTTCCACTTTAGTGATGTTTCTAATAAAATTATTCTGACATACTTAGAAAACTGTGATTAGAATGGACCTATATTTCATTCTATTAGTCAATTCTAATGGCAAAAACATTTTTTTCTTGCTTTCTCGAACTTGGTGTCTATATAGATGAGTTTATGTGGATTATTTCAATGATGGGTGCATGAGCTGTTGTGCAATAGGTCTCTATCTTTGTGTTGTGTTAATCAGCTGAAAGCAGTTTTGAAAGTGATTGTAATGCCTTATATGTTAACAGAACATCTTTGGATAGTACAAGTAAATGCCAAGAGGTAAATTCCTGTATTAATTTATTGTACCCAGAGAATACTGTATTTGAGCTTTGAAATGTTTATCAGAATAATTGACAGCAGTTAACATGTAGTTATTGCATGTTGTTAAACTTGTAACTTCCTTCCATGCATCTGTTTTTTACACAAAGTTAAAAAAACCCCAAAACAAACCAACAAGAAAACCCACCCAAACTCCAAAGCTAATACAAGAACCTTTGACAAGTGAAACACTATTTCTGAAAGTAACTTTCAAGCTACTGCTGAAAATTCCTAACTATTTCTAATTCCTAATTACACACCATATTTTCTTGTGTTGAAATGCTGTAGCAGGCATGAGTGTCTAATGCTTGAAGTCACTGTTATTTTAAAAGACATTTGTCCATTACAGTATGTGTGCTGATTTCAAGAGATGCACCAGAGCAGAAAGTCTACAGCTAACTGGCAGGCTTTTAGTACTGAAGGGTTAAAGTTACATCCTACTCATTTGGACTCCTAAAAAGGAAAACTTTACATCCTGGTGTGATAAGATCTTTGTCCTCATTCCAAGGCTGTGTAGCATTCTGATGAAGCCTGTCTGTCACAGAAAACTTGTGCTGTTACAGGCAGATGCTTTCAAAGACTATGATGTTGAAAGGTAAAAGATAATGCAAGAAATAATTTTTTATTACTTCTCCCATAATCAAAAGGACACCTGAAAACTCTAGAGAAAGTGTGCAATGGGAATTATTCTGACTTAGAAGATAATACTTCAAGAGTGTTGACAGCAAAGTTTAAATCTTCAATTTTAAGCATACTTTTTTCCTCTTATGCATGACTACAGGTCTTGTTGATGTTTCTTGCAAGCTGTTGTACCAAAATACTTTGGTTTTTTCACTTTTCCAGTTCATAAAAGTTTTCTGATTTTAAAATAATTGATCTTTTTAGTAGTTTGACAACCTTAAGGCAAACCTCTCTACACTTGCATAAAGCTTTTAAAATATGTCATATTTTAAAGAATCCTGAAAACTAGAAAATCTTTGTCTATTTCTGCAAATGACTATCTGGAGCTCTGAAGTTGTTTGGGCCAAAGTTGGTATATAGGCAGAATCATAAGAATGAAGGCAAGAGGCTGGACCTTGTACCTATCTAGCTGAAGTAAATCTTGATTACTTTCAGGTCTCTAAATTAATCTTTTGTACTTTAACTTTTCTGTCCAAGCACATCTAATGAATATCCTGAAAGGAAGTATGTCTTCATTGATACACATTAAACAAAGTTTTCATGCTATGTCTTAAACTGTAACAAAATACAATTCTAACACTAGGAAGTGCATAATATTTTATGAAAAATCTGCAGCAAAGCCCACATCAGTAGCAAATCTTCAAGAATGAATAATCTCTTGATGATAATGATGCCTTACACCGAGGTGAGAATTCACATGGAGCATATAGATTCACAGGATTATTAAAACAAATCAAGTATTTTCCAGTTGATGTGCATGGTAATGTAAGTAGTCAGCCATGTTCTTGAATGTATTGGCTTGCTATTACTTTTGTGAAAAAAATTAAATCTCTTTGATTTAGTGTCTTATCTCTGTATCCCATACTTAAGTTATGCTTTCTTTGCCGCTAACCTTTGTGCTCCAAGAGGAGAGCTGTTCTTGAGTGGGTGTCTTCATGCTGAAGGACTCCATGTTATATAAATTACTTTCAGCGATAATTATTTTATTCCTAATAATCATGTTAGAATAAATCATGGGTGGGCATCAACATGTAGTTGATTTGCAACTGAAATGAGTTCAAGAGATCTTAAGTACTTACTGGAGAAGTAGTTATGTAAGAAAGCATAATAAACTAAATGGGCACAATATCATAGACACAAACACACAAAATTTCTCATCTATAATAACATTTCAAAATAAATACTTATTTTGATGAAGATTAAAGATGCCTTTTAATAGTTACCATATGAAATTGGCAGAACTTGTGCTTCAAGCCCAGGTGAAGAACATTGGAAAAGTCAACCAGAGTTGAGTGGGACTGTACTGTATTTCAAAATGGATTTGGGAATTTCCTCTGGCCAGGTCTACATGCATCTTGTTTCACAGAGTGACAGCAGTAGTCACATCTGTGAAGCCTGGACACTGATCTTCAGAAACACTTGCAATGAAAATAGGCTAGGATAGAGTCTCACTTTCTCAAAGGCTGTCATAAGGGACGTGAGGTTCTGCTGTAGCTTACAGAGTGCCAGCGCTGTTCTGAAGGCTCTTGCTGCCTGACACTGAAGATTTAAGGGGGATCAGCTAAATAGAGGTCCAAGGAGCCCAAGGGACTAAAATAACCCAATCCACATATTGAGGGGAGTTACAGTTTATTCAATAAATACCAGATGATTAGAGTATGTAGCAGTAAGGAGCATAGAAGAATTCAAACCAATGTTAAGATGATCCCAAGTCTTCACCCTCTTCAATAAAGAAGGAATTTGAGATGAGTTGCTTCATGACAACAATGGTCATATTATCAGTGTGACTTGCAGGTTCTAATGGCATCACTGGTTAGAAGTCACATTATTACTTATGCAAGCTGAATCATGTTACTTAGGCCTACTACTTTCTGCTAGAAAAGTCTCACCGGTCTTCAGTTTCAGATTCCAACCCAGTGCACTCAACTGGCATTATGTCAAAGGAAAAAGAGGAGCTAATGACTTTTTAGTAGAGGTCACTTTCAGGTAAATAAAAAAGACAATATTCTTCCATAACCATTCCTGATTTTAACCTTTGCTTAGTCTTGATGTTTATTCCCCTTCTTCAGGTGTTAAAATGTTTCTCATGTCCCTAGGAAAGACCTGAACTTGTGATATGATCATATGGACTCGCTTATCTAGGGAGCTTATACTCCTTTAATGACAAAGATCAGAGTGAACCCTTTGTTATAGCACGTTTATTCTGGATACCCGAGGAAGTAATTATGTGTTAATTGAGCTGAAGTGGCTGATTAAAGGAGGCCACATTGTTTAGAAAAGATCACTAAATGTGATCTGAATCAACTCTCATTACCTGGATAAGGCTAGTTAATCTTTACACACAAAGCTCTTCTATGCAGCATACAGGAAAGATACTACAGTGATGCATGAAGTGATATAAGCAAATGCAAGAGCTATGTTTCTCATGTTATATTGGGTTTGTGTGGCAAGGTTTTGGGAGTGGGAGTGCTACAGGGATGGCCTCTGAGAAGCTGCTAGAAGCTTCCCCCAGGTCTGATGGAGCCAATGCCAGCCAGCTACAAGATGGACCCACTGCTGGCCAGGGCCAAGCCCATCAGCAACAGTGCTAGCACCTCTGTGATAACATATTTGAGGGAAAAAGTTACTGGGCAATTGCAGCCACAGAGAAAAGTGAGAATGGTTAACTGGTGAGAGATCTCTTCAGGTCTTTATCCTGTCCTTATCTTGACCCACAAGCCTTCTGTTATATTCTTTCCTCTCCAGCTGAGGAGGACTGGTAGAGTGGCGGGGGCACCTGGTGTCTAGACTGGGTCAACCCACCACACATACATGCACAGATGGAAGAGAACTTCATCAATAGGAAAATGCTCATTAAGTCATTTGTCTTCCCATTCACATTTGACTATCACTAAAAGGGAGCAGAGGAGATCTTTCCAAGTGACAGCAAGGGTCCCCAGATTAGCTGACTGCGTGCACAATCTGAATAAATGTGGCTTGAAGCAGGTTATTTGAGCTGTGCTTAAAGGGGAATCATTCAACCTGAAACATCAAAAGGGGGGCTAACTTCCTCTACAGCTAAGAGGAACATGACTTGCAGTCTAATTGCAGATTATTGTAACTGGACAGGCAACAGGGCATAATCTTCGAGAAGCAAAGAACAGAGACCTGAGCTCTGATTACACAGGTTTTGTACCACTCAAGATGAAAGAGAGCAGTGTCTGCTTCTCTTGACAAGAGGAATAAGGTTTTTGCATTAGTGACAAGATTGGGCACTGTGAGTATGTAAATGAGAGAGCTCAATCAGAATAAGTAGGGACCTTTCTCCATGGTGCTTGTATTAGTTTTTAAATTGCACTTATTCTGGCCAATGATGGGAAAGGATCTAGATATTTGGGCTGGCGTGGCAAAAGAGTCTTTTCTTTTGCTTTGTCTACCTGCCTTGTTCTTTGTATCAAAGTTGTTGTGTTGTGTGGTGTGGGTTTTTTTTTTGTGTGTGTGGTTTTTTTTGTTTGTTTGGTTGGGTTTTTTTTTTTTTTTTTGTTTGTTTTTTTGTGGTGGGAAAAGCATGTGTTGAAAACATAGTAATCAAAATTTTTCAGAAATTGTACATCTTCATGTAAGTAATCAGTCTTTAAAATGTTTTTGGAACTGGTCATATAAACATGTATAAACTACTTAAAAATTTTGGCAAAACTCAGTATGGGTTCTGTATAGTTTTAACTAAAGATAAAACTTTGCAAACTCACATTGCCTGAAGTAGATGAATGTGTAAGCTTTTTTTTAATTTATTTTTATTATGGTACACTGTAAGTCTCTTGAAGTTTTCCTCATTCTAGCATTATAGCCAGGTGTGAACACAGAATTTTGCCCTTCTAAATTTCTATGATCTAACAAAACTGAAGGAACTTTAAACATGACCTTTCTCCTCATTAAACTTCTACATTGATCACACTCATAAAATGGCTGTTGGTGATGTTTGAGGTAGCCTCACAAGAGGCCAAGTTTTAACAGTATCCAGTCCGTGAATTCTGAAAAGAGTTTGCATGTGAATTAAATGTTGGATGCACAGTTCGTGTGTACATCTGACAGAATTTGTGTGTGGTAGGTGCAGACCAGGTGATGTTTTTAAGAGGCTTTGGGAAGTCTTGTTCAAGCTTAAGTAGGGGCTTAGGAGGAAGCTGGAGAATGTAGCATCTTGTTAAAAATGCTGTTTCTGGGTGTTAACAGAGGTTTAGTTGTTTTTGTCTGGGATACATTCACAGCATACCTTCCATGTGCAGCTTGCTTTTGGATCATTTTAGTGTATTTAAAGCTCTTAGTAGGTATGGCTGACTGGCTTCTGGGATGGTGCCTCTATCAATGTTTTCTGCTGTCAAAACAAAGTAAGTATGTGCTAGAAAGGACATTGGTAGGAAACTTGGTATTGGTAAAACATCATAATAAAATGAGCTTCTAAAAGAGGGGTAAATAATTTGGTAGGGAGAAAACACCCTTTGAAATAGTTTTATTTTTCTATAGTTGTTACTGGAATAAATAATTCGGTATCAATTTAATGGCAGTAGAATGTCAATGATCAACGCCTGACTCGTTAGAAAGCAGTTGCTTCCTTGCAGTTAATTTATAAAAAAACCCCCCACAAAACCATTTCAACCATTCTGTGAAGTAGTTTGGAATCATAGAATCACCACAGAAACATAGAATGTTAGGGGTTGGAAGGGACCTCTAGAGATCAAATCCAATCCCCCTGCCAAAGCAGGATCACTTAGGGCATGTTACCCAAGAACACCTCCAGAGAGGTTTTGAAAGTCTCTAGAGAAGGTGACTCTTCTCTGGGCAGAAATTACATTTGGTGACAGAACGGGTATTAAGAATGAAAGTTATCATAAATTATTTTTAATGTGCCCTTTTTTTTTTTCCATCAGGTTGGTTTACATGTTTTCATGGAGGTGAGTGTGTCTACAGAGAGCTGTGCAACTGCAGTAGATTTAACGCAACTGGACCAAGATGCCAGATAGGTATGTAAAGAAAGAAAACTAACTGGGTTTTTGAGTTTGTACTCTGGTTCCTACAGCTACAAGAGTGACTGGCCTCTGCCAAAAGGTTCCTTTGTGACATAGTATTTTTCTCTATTTTTTCCTGTAGTGCTATTTCATAGCATACCACATACATCAAGTGATTCTTCTTTTCTTAGTGTATAATACAGGTGCTGAAAGAGATCATATATGCAGAACATGGGGTCAATACAATTTTGAAACTTTTGATGGACTCTATTATTATTTTTCTGGGAAGTCTACATATACACTCGTGCGACATACTGAATTAGATGAGCAGAGTTTTTCCATACAGGTAGGGAACTGCTCTTTTATGTTCCTTCTAGCTGTTGTTGATCTTGCTGATAATACATTAATATTTAGGGATTAAAAATATTTTGTGATGATAGTATAGGGTTCTAGAATGTAATCTAGATGTAATTATAATATAATGTGGGCTACCAATTACTATAGCATTAAGTGTGAATATCTGTAAGGAAATTTGCGTGTGCTTTCAAAACTTGCTGCTGCTGTGAAAAGACTGCTCTGAAAAAAGTGTTAATCGTACCCAGGGTTTTGGGGAAGAGTGGGACCAAACTACTTGCTCACATGCTGAGAGTGAGATTGGGAGTATTAGTTGTGTAAAATGGATTATGAAGAGTTTGATTAAAATCTTGCCTTTGACGCTAGCCATTTTATTTGGCAGGTTAATAATGACCCTGAGTGTCAGTCTTCTCCTTACTCCTGCAAAAGGTCCATTAGTTTATTTTTTTCTGGAGACGAACAGATAAAGATGAGCAGTGAAGTCACCTACAAAGGATTTGGGTAATTGTACTTGTGTTTCTGATGATGTAGTTATACTGAAACTAATCTCATGAGATCAATCTGATAAGAGATGTCAACTAGATCACTTGTTGGTTCCTTAAAAAAACCTCTTATTCAGACCATAGCTTTAATACTTACTCCTCATCTACAGAGCAGTGTCTGAAGAAGGTGGTATCTAAAGGAATGGTAAATAGTATTAAGCAGCATAACTCTTAACATTGGTCCTTTTGTTTTTACTCTTATTTGAAATTCCATCTTTTTTAATGGAATTACTCAATGTTTATATTGGGGTTTCAGATGTACAAGAGTCATTAAATCAGCAAGTAATTTGTTTTTGATAGTGATATTTTCTCTTTTGGTTCTGTCTCACCTCTTAGAGTACGGTTACCTTATATCATTGGAAACTTACACATCCAGAAGCTAGCCGGGTACTTCTTAGTCAGGCACCAGTATGCCTTTACTCTGGCTTGGGATGGAACATCTGCAGTGTATATTAAAATGGCACCAGAGTACCTGGGCAAAACACATGGACTGTGTGGAAATAATAATGCTGTCCTCCAGGATGATCTTGAAACTAGTTATGGTGAGTATTTAAAATACTCCTCCTTGTGATAATACAGTTGTTTGGTTGGTTGTTTTCAGGTGAACTGTTTCTTTCGCTTAGATTTTATTTCTAATGTTAATTTAATTTAAGATGGGAAATTTTGTAATAGGAAATACTTCTAGATGATATTGTTAATGAAGAGGGACAGTTTCATTATAGATGGTGCTCTGGGGAGAAAGATCTTTAAAGAACTGCATTACTTCATCACCTACAATGGTATTTCTCACTTCCAAGAGTCTTGTCTTTCAATATATACCGACATATTGTATAAACATGAAAATGTTTATACAATAAAAAGAAACAAGGGGAAAAAATCAGGTCTCTTGAAAGGTGTCTCAAGTTAGGTGATAACTCCTGGAAATCATTGCTTTAGGCTGTTTAACTCTTTGCTCCCCCTCATTAAAATTACTTGATTATTGAGAGAGTTCCCTAGGAAATCTATAGAAACACTGTTGTTCTTCCAAGTCACTGTGTGACTCTCTGTGTGTTTTGTTTAGGAAAACTGACAGATGATGTAACAGAATTTGTAGAGAGTTGGCAGGAAAATCCTCCACAAGGACCACTCAGCTGGGATAAATCTGTTCTCAATGAACCACCCTGCCTGACACAAAGCCATGAATCTCTACAGGTTTGGATCAACACAAAAGGATTATTACAGTTATTGGTGTTTCTAATGAGAGTCTGACTTAACGCTTGAAGGAGACTGGAAATATTCTCATCTCTGCTTTGAAGAGTTGGATTAAAATGCTTTCTTCAGCAGAGCTTCCCTTGTCCCCTCCTTTTTCTCCCACTTTTCTTCTGTGTGATTTTATAATTTAGTTCTTGATCTTTGCAAATGTTATTGTCTGCATGGCAGCTGATAGAAGTGTTTGAATCTGGGGCTAAATAAGTGAAAACCTGTACAGCAGAGGTGAATCTAGAAAGATTCAGTTCCCATTACTTTCCTTAAGAAGGATAGAAAGAAGCAGGCAGGAAAAACCAGAATGAGCACAGTTAAATTGATAGTGTTTTAAAAATGAGTTCTTGTTAATTTTCCTCATCACCCCGAAGCAGTTTTTCCTTTTAACTAATACTTCAATATATAACCCTGTAAAGCGTGTAAACCCTGACACGCATGTTCTATTTCTGTTAGCTTTACTGCGTATTTTAACTAAAATGACTATTTCAGGTTGTCTGGGCTTAGCTGCAACATGGTCTGTTCTCTTCTTGGGGAAAGGATATGTTTTACTACCATTGGTATGCCTTTGAATAAAAGATTCAATGTTATGAGTACTGTGGTGTGGAAAGCAACATGTTGTTAGCTGTTGCCTCTATCTGATAAAAGTTATTCCTAGTCACAGACTGAGGTGTATGTTCTGGTATTTTTGGTTTTTTCCATACCATTCTATTCTGCTTGGGTTTATTTTTGAAAACCTTCTCTTCACAACAGCTATCTCATTCATTTCAGAGGGCATACACTCTGTGTAATAGCCTGTTACGTCCCCCGTTTGAACAATGTCATGAATATGTGAGTCCTCTTCCTTTTATGGCAAGCTGCACCAATGATCTTTGTATGTAAGTGACTGGTTTTGGGTAATTCCAAAGCTATTATAAAAAAAAAAAAAGTCCTTCAATCATGAGAATGAATTGTAAATATTAACAGAACAAATGTGTCTCTGCATATCAGCTTTCATCTAAAATTCTTTCATTACTTGCCTTTTGTTTTTATTTGTTCCTAGTTTAACTGCCAGGAATTTCCATGGAGCTGTTTCTGTTTTGTTTAGGTTTTCTTGTTGTTTTGTGGGATTTCTGGTTTGCCTGTTTTGTGGTGTTATTGTTGTTTGTTTGGGGTTGTGGGTTTTTGTTGTTTGTTTGGGGAGTTGTAATTTCATTGTGTGTTTGTTTGGCATCTGTTTTGATTCTGAATGTGCAGCATCTTTAGTATTTCTAACCTTATTGGAAAGTAATAATAAATAGATCAGTTAGGTATCCACAAGCCATATGTTAATCCAGTGAAAAAAAGAGTTATTTACTATTTGAATTTATGCTAGCATTTCAAAACTAGCTATGCTCCTTATCCAAGGAGTGTTGACTAATTAAAGTATCAGGCAGGACAGGACATGATAATTTCCATTTCTTGTTCCATGATGACTCACTGGTAGGAAACTTACACTTTCTTCTTGTGAGTTTTCTGAAGGATGTTATTCCTTTGGTAAAAATCAAGACCTTTATTGAAGTCTGGTTTTGCTGCTGTATCTGTCTCTTCTGAATTTATTCAGAAGGTTAATGTCAGACCTAAAATACATTTGATGACCTGTCTTCAAGTGTGACACTGTCTTATCCATTGAAGACTTTCAGCCTAGTCAAACTGCACAGTACATTAGAATGTTAATAAAGTAGATTCAGACAACGTGGCTGTATGCAGTGCAGGGGCATTCATGAGATTATGATTGCATGTTTGAATGTAGGTAGAAAATAATATGTCAATTTTTGTTTGTGTAAGGTCAGCAGTTGACAATGCAACTTGGTGTCGAGCATTAACTGAGTATGCCAGAGCATGTGCCCAAGCAGGAAAGCCACTTCATGGATGGCGAGTGCACTTCCAGCAGTGTGGTATGCAGATGCTTCTGTACTTGGAAATATTGCTCAGTAGTTGTATTTTGAAGAGTGCTTTTCATACTTTTGTTTCTTTGTCCTTCCTCTGATTTTGAACTCGCATACTTCTTAATGAAATCATAACTGTGGACTCCCTCCAAGGCAGTGCAATGGAATTTCTTTGTTTGTATTTCATACTGAATGTATTGAAAGCACTAAGATGGTTAGAAAGTGTTTTAACAACCTTCTTACTAAAATATCAGAGATTCTTTTCTTGATTAACTATTTGGGTTTTTTTCCTAGAGCTACTCTTGCAAACATTGTCCAAGTCTTTCTGATATATAAAATGTGGGTCATGAGGGTTAAAAATAAATTTGAATTATACTTGACTAAGTCTTCCTCTTAGTCACAGAAAGTAAGTTTGAAAGAGGTCATCTAATTTGTCCACCTGTCTGGAACATGGGATGAAAATTGCTTTGTCATTCATGACAGAAGATTTACCTCATGTTTCCAAAAATGTTTGTAAATGGATGTTCTACCATTTCCTGTGCTGGTCTGAGTATCTAAATAGCTCTGCTTTGAGAAAGTGCTCTGAGTCTCCCTTGGTGTACTTGAAAATTATTCCTTCTCAATGCACCTTTAATGCACAGAATGTGAATATATGTATGTTCTGTCTGTCTTAAAGTCAGTTTCGTTGTGCAGTAGCACAATACCTTTTAATTTCTCTACCTGTTTGTTTTTTAGTGATTATGTGTCCTGAACCCTTGACCTACAATGAATGCATCAACTGTTGCCCTGTTTCGTGTCATCAACAATCACAGTGCATTGGCAGTGAGCTTCCCTGTGTTGATGGATGCTACTGTCCAGATGGTAAGTTTTACTTCTCAAATATCTATCATTTGATTCCATACAACTTTCAGGTTGTTCTCCCCCAAGTTTAAGCGCCTATATGGCCTGCCTGGGTTAAGTTATTCACAGGAGCTCTTCATAAATGCAGTGCCAACAGTGTGCAGATGAATGACCTTGTCTGTTTTCCTTGTAACTGACCAGAGCCTTTTCCTCTCTTAACCAGTGAGAATAGGTTTCAGTACAGAACCCCATTCTAACTGTAGACACAATTTGAGTGAAAAATGGGTTTGCTCTGTAACAATGGAGGACAGCTTAGAGCTCAAAAACATGACGTGATTAAAACTCATTCATGTGGTCAGAAAAAGGTTTTGATAACATTCTTACACTTTTGTATGGTTCTGGCATATGAGGTATTTACTTGTGGCCTATAGCAAAACAAGAATATACTTCTAAGTCCAGTTTTCCCCTTGTATTACTGGCTTCACTTAGGTACATAATTCTGTGTAAAAGAGGACAGAGGAAGGTATGCCATGAATATTCAAATCCTGCCTCTTATACATGTCCTGATGACTTATGACAAAGATGATTATACTTATATATTTTATCTAGTATTGGCAGGTGAAGTCTTTTAGCTTCTGGCTTTCTAATAATGGAATAATTAATTAAAAAAAGCAAAATAAAAATCTAAATACCATTGTAGTAAAATAAGGAGTGAATAGTGCCTTAAAACGCAAAGGCAAAGATTTGTACAAGTGCCAAAAAAGAAGCCAAAGTTGTGCAAAATAGCATGTTTTGGCGTTTCTGTGTTTCGTCGTTCTTTTTTTGTTGTTGTGGGTTCTTGTGTGTGTTTTGATGTTTGTTTGGTTTTTATTTTTAGGCTGTATTTTTATTTTTAACCCCCCCCCCCCTTTTTTGTGGCGGGGGTGGTGTCGTTTTGTCCATCTGTCTCACAATAATAAATACTTGTTCATCATACTATTTTTAGTGTATCTCAAGCAATTTAGGGACTTGGTCCATGTAAGGTCCCTGTAACATAATTCCTCTAATATAATTCAAATACACACTTTTTCTGTAAAGATGACTACCAAATAGTCCAGAGTTTTATTGTTCTATGTGACCATTTGTGTTGTTCTTGGGTATACTTATTAGTGCTCCATCAGCCATTATTATGGATATTTCGCCTTTGTCTTGTTGTTTTATTTCTTCCAGGGTTAATTTATGAAAATGAATTGTGCGTTAAGCCTACGGACTGTCCTTGTGACTACCATGGAAGTTACTTTAAAATGGGTTCAGTGGTTTATGAAGAATGTAATAACTGGTTAGTAAGTTTTCTTTTTACACTGTGGACTTAATCCTTTCTTAATCATGAGAAACAACTTTAAGGCCTATTTCAGTTAAAAAGTTTGTAAGTCCTCCCTGTTTTTACATAAAACCCTCTATCTCCTTATGCTTTACAATAAAGGGAAAGATAAAAGAAACTATAGAGCTATTAACGTGGAAGAAAAACAAATGATGGATATTGCAGAAAATACTGTGATGTTTAGTACTCTCTTTGCTTTGAACTGAAACTATAATGAATCTAGAATTTGAAATCTTAATGAGAAAATTACTTGAATTTTAGTCTCCTCTTTGTGTTGTCTGACTTGAACACAAAGAGCCTAATGTCATTATGACACTAAGCTGCTGTTTTGGGAATTTCTAAGTGGGAAATGCTTGTAGGAAGAGATAACGCCTTTTATTGGATCAACATAATTGAAGTAAGTAAATAAGAAATTTTTAATCATCCATAACTTTTATATCAGTTGTCAAGGAACTAATAAGAGAATAGTGTTACTTGAAGCACAGATGAAATTTCATGTGATAATATCCTCCTGATGAGCTCTTGCCACAGCTTCCAGGCCTTCTAGTGACTGTAATAGTTCTGTTGCACCCTTTTGTGAGACTCAAGATATCTGGTGCTTTTTTCATAGAAAAGGAATCCAGGATGAACAACTGGGTCAATCATATATACTTCAATAAAAAAAAGTATGAAACCTTTTTGTTTTTATTGCAGCACTTGCATTGGAGGAAAGTGGATTTGTACAAATCTTACGTGCCCAGGTATGTTACCCCTCATTACTTGGGGTAAAATATTGCTGTTAGATCTTAATGTGATATTTCACTATATAATTTGTATTTTTATTTCTGTCTAGACATAAACACATCTACTCACACAGCAGATTAAATAGTAAAATGGTCTGCATATCAGGTGTCTTCTTTTCAGCTGAGCGCAGTAGTGTCCCTATACCTCACCATAATGTCTCTGTTAGAGGGCACTACCTGGTAATTCTTGTCAATCCACTCAAGTTTCCTCTGCAATTTTCACTTGACAGACTTAAAGCAAGATTACTCCCCCCCCCCCCCCCCCCCCCCCCCCCCCACCCCCCCCCCCCCCCCAGCCCCCCCCCCCCACACGACCTCCCCTTC
>JANHGN010007720.1:26564-54826 GCA_024605025.1 Megaceryle maxima | reverse complement strand
GCACAAGGAAGAGAGCAGTGAATCTTTTTGATCTCACCTACCAAGGGCTCCTCACTGCCCCCGGGCCAGCTCTCAGCCCCCCCTGCTCAGCTTTATTTCTGTGCAGCCATGCATAGCTAACAAAGTCATCAATAGCATGACTAATTGCCTAGGCCATTTTTACTAGTTACTTGGAGATCTCTGCTGATCCAACTCAATAGCAAAGAAATCCCAGGCACCAAGTCTGAAATTGAAATGAGCATTTAATCAGATAGGTGACAGCCCATCTATCACCCCCAGCTCTTTGTTAGGTCTTCCACCAGCTCCACTGAATGGAACAAATCAAATTATTCATGCACAGCTTCACTGAATTGCAGGCTTGGAACCACAGGCCACTAATTGTGCAAGCTGATACCAAAACTTGCTTGTTACAACACTCATTTCACTGGCCAAGCTGGGAGAAAAATACCCCAACAAAAATCAGCAGAGCACTAATGCTACACACTCCAGTCCTGCAGCTGTGCTCTGGTTACAAGTCCTCTTTTTCAAAAATATCTTTTGCCTTCTTAATTTTCTTTTTCAAAACAGGGATTATCTGTCTCTGTTCTGCCTTCATGAATGCTTGCTCTCCCGGTCTCTAGCTTTGATTTATCTGTCATGTCTGCTGCAGCATTACCTAAGCATGGAAACTATGATTTAAGATCAATAAAAGCCAAAGTATGTGAAAAATAGAGAAACAGAAAAGATTAATTTGTCCAATTGCAAGTGGCGAGCCTCGTGGAGCAGCCTGGCTGCTGAATTACTCTAAAAATGCCATTACCGACCAAATATTGAAATAAACCGGACTGTGTGCATGCTGAGCTGCTGCAGGCCTTGCGAAGTTCAGGTGGGACTCAGATGGGATATGGACTGACACGTAACGTGGGCTCTGCTGTTTGCTTACCGTGCAGAGGCACCCAAATGGAGAAGACAGGATTAAGAAACACAAAGGCACATAAATGAAGTGGCAAAATTAATCTGAGATTTTTTTTTGTTGGATATTCTCTGATCAGCTCTACCAACAGCAGACAGACTATTTCAAGCTCATCCCACATATTCAACTGAAGCGCAAGGGTCGGGGGCAAAACGTGGAGGAAGCTGAGGGTAATTTTTCTGGCACAGATCTTTTTTAACAAATTTTTTCTGACTGTAGGAAGAAACACCCCATCTATAAACTGGACAAAGAAATACCTGACTGTCTTCCAATAATTTTTCAGCAGCTCACTAGAGATCCTGGGATGAATGCAACTAGATAAGAGTAAAATAAAACCACGTGTGCAAAGCTGCAGCTTGGAAATGATTCCTTTGCTCCTGCATCCCCAAGCACTGCCACAGTGAATGAGCCCTGCTTGTGCTTAGCAGTACGTTTCTCTTTAAGATACTATAGGCATTGATTTCCCTGTCTCTTTTTTTTTTTTTTTTTTTTTTTCCAAAACATGCAGGTATGGGGTGTGCTGGGGTTTGCTTACACATCGCTCTGGTGAGTATAGACCCGGTCAAACAAGGCTTCTGGAGCCATCCATTTCACAGGCAGCCGACCCTGTAATTAGGAAGACAATGGGAACATCCCATCAGCATATTCCCCCAGCCACAACGGCACCATCTGAATCTTCTTTTCTAATCCAGTTTGAAACATTTTCATTAACAACCACATCTGCCTTCCCGGTCACTCGGCAAAGCAATAGTGGCCACATATAAACAGATTAGAGTGTTTGATCCCTGGATCTTTGCTGACAAGCTCTGCAGTAAATGCTCTCTGTAGAGGACTGTGTTTCACTGCCAAGGCAGGTTTAACGTATCAGAGCATCTAAATCTTTGCATGGGAACAGCATCCATTGCTCATAAGTGCAGCGAGCTCTGCAGCAGACAACACTTTCTGCCTCTTTGGTCGGAAGAAGCAGTTTGATTTCAAGTCCAAACCCAGCTTAGACTGAACTTGAAGGGAAACTTCCCAGAGTGATGGCAAGGGCCAGATCCTCTAAGAAACATAACCAGATCCTGTTGGAGGCTAAATGAGGAGGCCTGATCCCAAGTTCCCATGGGAACACCATCCATAAGGGTCATAAACATGGGCTGTCACATATGACAGACATGAGATGAGAAACACCAGATTAATCGTTAATTCTTTGGAGCTTTGCTTAGCCCCATGGAGGGAGTCATGAAGGACTGTTACGTGTTTGAGGCATCATCTGGCTATGGGGGGACTTTGTCCTCTTCTGACCCACTGTCTCACTAGGGAACACAACTTGAGATGGGACATAGGCTGGATGCACAAATGGGATTATGCTTTCAGATGCCCACACAGCTCAAACAGGGAAAATCCATCTGATCTATGATAAAAATCATCATGAAATTGTATTAATTTATGATTAAGAAATCCTGCCAATTAAGAAAGAATTGCTGGTATAATATTGGAAAAGTTCAGTATGGGCACAGTGGACTTTGCAGGACTGTCTGAGCATTTAGCCCCCTTGCAGTCACAAAGCCCTCAGGTTCTGCAATGCCTTCAAACCTCTTCCACTGCCATCTCCACACTCTGTTGTACTTGCAGCTTTTGGTCAACAGCTCAACATCTGCTGCAGGGCTCTGAATCAAGACTCAGGTCTTCCCCTCCAGCCCCTCATTTGTAAATACATCTCTACAGAAAATATCAATGACCCTGGGACTCAGGCTTGTCTTGGGACCATCTTCTCACTGTTGCTGGTGGAGTAAAAGAGCTCGGTTGCAAAAAAGAAAGAGAAATGCATGAAAGCCAGGTAGCTCCAGGTATACAAAAAGTGACATTTCTCTGTCAAGGGCTCTGGTGGGACAGCAATTGGCTCCTTGGGACCTTTAAAAACAACAGTGGAGCAGACTGGAAAGGGCTCAATTTTTTTTACCGAAAATAACCCTCGGTGTTTCTTCAGCTAAAGCCTCCTGACAGGAGCCGAGACCTCAGAACCAGCTGCTAGCAGCAGCAGTACCTGTCAGGATGAAAATGGATGGTGAGTGGACTCCTGGGACGAGCCTATCTACAGTCGCTCACTAGGTGAGGTCACCAGCAGGTTTCTTCCTCCTAAGACCCTCTAAGAAAGGGAAATGTGGTACAAGGGCCACTTGCTGCAGGAATGACCGAGTTCCCTGCCAGAAGGAGAACTGCATGTGCTTGGCAGCTCTGTACTTACATTGGTGGTTTTCTTGTAATAGTCAATGTTGTGAACGTCTCTAGCGAGGCCAAAATCAGCTATTTTCATCACATTGTCTTCAGTAACTAACACGTTCCTGGCTGCCAAGTCGCGATGAATGCACTGCGAAAGGTGAGCAAGTCAATAAATAAGGGCTTGCTAGCTGCTCGTGCCTGGAACCAGCAGCCCCGCGCTGTTTATGAGCTGCTGTTTCATTGACTCCCAAGCTCGTAAAGCCGTGGGCACTGCTTAACTCCTCGCTTTCTGTGTCACTGCCCCATCATGCATGCTCGGTGGGAGCTACCTCTTAGCAACACCTAATCATCAGCCTCTGATCCCTGACACGGCCACGTGTCTTTTCTCTCCAAAAGGGATACCCCGATGAAAAGCCAACCCTCCCCTTCTGTGGATGCCTACTGGGATGTGAAGCTGTCTTTCTGCCCTGCTTTCTCTAGGAAGAGGAGTGCAGGCTGATGTTTAAAGGAAAAAAAATCCTCAAGACATCCTCAACACATCCAAAATACATCATGGTTGTTAACTGAGAAAGAAGCCAGATCAGCCTGCACTGTGCTGAAATGGAGTTTAAAGCTGCCACGAAACATCCAGTCTGAACTGCAGTCACACAATGAACACATCTGACATCTGAGGCTGAACTTGTTCTTGCCATAGTGCTCCCTGCCTGCAAAAAGAGGTCACGCCAGCTTTCATGAACCCAAAGCCTGATTCTCCACTTGCTGATGTCAGGGTAAATCAGGATTAATCCCAGGGTATGATGTAAGCAAATGCAGCAGCCAGCTCAGCGCCAGCAAAGTGCTCCCCAGGGAGCATCCCCGGCATGGCCATGCACTGAACCAAAGCCACCACCAGTTCTGTTCCCACTGAGACTGCATGTGCTGGTGACAACCACAAACATGTGCTATACCCAGGATCTCAGCTTCCCTGTGGGTGCTCTCCATCTTTACCAATCTCAGAAGGGAGATGGGGGTGCACGCAGCTCCTGACTGTTGCCAATGGAATGTCTCCCACTGCAGAAGCTCAAAACTTTGCATGATGCTCACCCTGACCACTGCTGCCTGAGCCTCAGGATCACACATCCATGAGTGGCAGAGGCTGAATTGCTGAGGACAGGCACCAAGGTCTGGGTTGCTTGTGCTTTCATATGCATTTTGGGGATGCTAAAGGGCCTGCAGATGACAGCGAGGGCTGTCCAGCTGCATAGTTGATGGATGCAGCCAGCATACTGATCAAGCCTCCAGCAAAAAACCCAGGATACTTTGTACTGAAAAGTTCTGTTCTCCAAAGGGAGAAGCCGGAACTGCTTTGCCTGAGGCTGTCCTACACACAAACACAGTGTTGCGTGCCTTTGATCACACTGGTCTGACCGATGCTTCTACCAAATGAGGTTTCTCAACTCACTTTCTGAGATGCCAAGTACTCCATGCCCCGGGCCACCTGGTAGGCACAGGAAACCAGATCTTTAAATGTCAACTGCTCCTCGGGCAGCTTGCAGGTGTCAAAAGAATAGTCCATGCCAGGTGGGCGACGTGCCCTGAGGTATTCTCGCAAGTTCCCCTTTGATGCGTATTCCACCAACACGTAGAGCGGTCCTGCAAGCAAGAGCACATCAGCATCCAGTGGAGGAACAGCTGACCACTGAAATCTCATCTGGGACACTTCAGGCAGACAGTCAGCAATTACACAGAAGGGACAGTCAAACCTGAGCCTCCCATGGCCCTGTGAGCACCAAGGTGCTTTGCTACCTACCATCCTGCGTGCAGGCACCGAGGAGGTTAATAATGTTTTTATGCTTGCCAATCATTTTCATCATTTCCATCTCAGAGACCAAGTCAGAAAGGTCCTTGTCTGTGGCATCATCTGGAGAAAGCAAGAGAGGAAAGCAAAAAATTGTCAGGAAGAAAAGAAGTGTTTTAGGAAGTAGTTAAAACAACTGCTGTGTAGCCATGTGGGGCTTTGATGGGGAAACAGTACTCAAAATATGGCAGTGTTTGTGTTTATTCTACTTTGGGAAGAAAAATCACAGTAAAACCAAAACCTACTACCATAAAAAAAAAAGATAAAAAATCAAATACATGGAGATAAATATTCATATGGAAATCAACAAAACCTTTCCTCTTCGGTTATGTCCTGGTAAGTATTAAAGAAAAATAGTCAGTTTTGGTACCTGGGATCATCTTGCTTTTCTGACTGTTTCCCTCCCTCATCTCCAGAGGCAAAGAGTTAAGGATGGTGGAAGGTCAGAGCTGGGAGAGGGGCTACAGGAAGGAATGTATTTTCATGTATAGAAAGCTGCAATTTTCCTATGAAAGTAGAAAAATGGAGGAAAAACTCTCGAAATAAATGCTTTGGTTTGGAAAGTTGGAAATGTTCCTTCTTCCAAAATCAACTTCAGAATGGACTGAATAAAATGTAAATGAAATTAATACTTTTCTGATAAGAAATTTTTTTTTTTGAAGATGTCACTCCATGTAACCTCAACCTCAGGCTACTCACTGCTGGAGCATCTGCCCTGCTTGCTCCAGCTGAACTCCTCAAGGGGATTTTTTCTGTAGTTACTGTGCACAGGGGAAGGATGGGAAACAGAGACTCATTCGGAGGTGCCCAATGACTCCCCCATTTCTGGCCTCCCTTTAACCTCTAATAGAGTCTGGAATCAAGTTTCTTCAATGAAGAAACTCCTCAAGAAGGAGTTTGTCAACTAAACTTCTGCAAACTCCACCTGAGCTTGTTGTGTAAGCGTTTTCTAGAACAGGCAGTGCTGGTGACAGGAGGAGTAAGGAGTGGGCTGATTCACAGAGCAGGCTCAAAGCGAAGGGGGTTCCCCTTCTTCTCAGGGATTCTATTACCCCTTGGCAGAGGGATTAATGGATTAATTCCCATTCCCTCCTCCTGATGGGATTTGCACTTCTACATGCTGTCCAAGGATACAACCCTCAGGCCCAGGCTATGTGGGTGAAGGGGAAAAAAAGCTGTTCTTGCTTTCTTTTATTGTATCTGTTTGTGTAGAAGACTTGTAAGAGAGAATGAGATGAAACCCCAGTGTA
Organism: Megaceryle maxima; assembly: GCA_024605025.1. Taxonomy (NCBI): domain Eukaryota; kingdom Metazoa; phylum Chordata; class Aves; order Coraciiformes; family Cerylidae; genus Megaceryle; species Megaceryle maxima. The sequence goes on along the minus strand of JANHGN010007720.1, from coordinate 48,582 downwards.
ATATGATGTTCTGCCCTCCGTGGACTCCCCATACCTTTTAACATCTTGACAGCAACCGTGATGGCCTTGTTTGGCTTGTCCTTGTCAATCCCAATTGCTTCTGCCATCACCACTTGGCCAAAACACCCCTCACCAAGCGGCTTCCCCAAGGTCAGGCTGGAGGGAGGAACAAGCAAGCACATTAGTGGGTACTGGAGCAGTGACCCTACTGGCAAGCCCAGGGACCCCAACCTGTGGGTTGACTGACCGAGAGCGTGCCAATTCCCACTTAGGATCTGGAGGCAGTTCCAGTTCAGAGACGTTGGCCAGCATTGGCCCATCACTGGAGGAAAGACGCGTGATCCGGACCAGGGGCGTGTTGGAATTCATTGAAGAGTTGGACTCCAGCGACACCTGCTTGGGTAGAGCAAATGAAGTGTTATTGCCAACTGTATCCCTAGGGAACACAGTGCCTGAGATGGATCACTGAGGGGGTTTGAGCTGTCTTTGCACATTGGCACCTTTCTGGTAAATGGGAATCTGCCCCTCCCCATCCTTGCAGAAATGCACTGACCTAGGCACTTATGGCCAGGTTTTTAGCTGGTGGAAAAGAGGGACAGGTCAGATAAGTGTCCTCTATCAGGCAGGAGGTATAATCTGTTCGCTGGCTCTGTGTGCATCTCCATAGCACACACAGGCTACGGAGTGACTTCTCCTGTTCTGGCACCATAAATGCCCACCATGAACTTGCAGCCAAATGCTGTATCCATCACTATGTGGTTTTACACGGTGCCTTTTGCTCCTGCCCCTCTGCAACTACACATGGCAGAGCATCTCTAACTGCATGGAGAAACAGGACCCTCTACTATCTCCATGAGAATTGGTTCAAGTTGATCTCTGTGAAAGCAGTAACAAGCACAACTACATGTGCTCTTGCTCCCCAAATCCCTGCTCCACCAGGGAGCCTGGACCAAACTGTTCCCCTGCAAGATGTGCTTTCTGTGGCACCTACAGCTGCTCTGCCAGCCCTGCATGGGCAAAGCCGACAGAAAGGTGGCTGCTTGGGAAGCTGCTCATGACCCAGAGTCAGCTGCCATGAGCTACTGCTCCACTGGAACAGAAATAAATTAATAAAAGGAGTTAAACTCCTAAAATGCAGCCCAACTTATGTGCCTCTTGGACAATGTTTTTCAGGTAGAGTTTCTCACCTAGAGAGAAAATTTCAAGGAGGGGGAAAAAAAAACCCAACCTAACAAAAGAGAGATGACCATAGCAGGGAATGGGAATCTTGTATCTACTTTCTGTTACCTGTCTCTTGAGTGGAAATTTGGAGACTTTCTGTACAGTGGGGGTGTTCATGGCTTTTTTGTTTGGCATTTTCATCCTGCAGATAATCACAATGACCAGCACCAGGATGAAGAGAACAAAGCCAGTGCCGTAACTGAGAATGCCAGCGTACACTGAGCCTGAATCATCCATTTCCATGAGCTCCTCTGCTGCGGGGTGACAAGAGATGGCAGTCAGGACGGGGTGGGCAGGTGCCTGCACGCAACTATACACATGCAGAGAATGTGTGGAGGATTTGCTCTACTACACCAATTCTTGAGTGACTTCAGTGAGGATACTCTCCTAGGACAGCGGTTTTCCACTTGTGGCTGTAGCCAAGACATTTGTTTGGTTTGCCTTTCTGGAGTAATTTTACTGGCTTTTGATGCAACACTGGGGTTCCGGGGAACCTTCATCCCACAGGTTGAAAACCACTGCTCTAGGCTGAATGTATCTTTACGTGGCTGTGCTGTCCCTCTGATCCAGATCTTGCTACCCCCACATCCACACCATGTAGCTGGATGTTTCAGCTGTGCCAATGCTGCAGGACTGGGGTTTGCTGCATTTTGCAGATTTGGCTTCTCCAGCACAGATTTCCACTGGGCCAGTGCTTGCCCTGAGGGACCAAGGGGCTCAAAAGGCACAAGGGGTAGGGCATCACACAGGGAAGAAGCCTCACACGATCAATCTGCATAATTATTTCATGAAAACTTAGTTCTGCTGGGCTGGAAGGCCTGGCCCAGAGAGGTGGCTGAGCCTGAAGGGTGATGGCATGAATCCATCATCAGTTGCTACCTGCTAGCAAGACTTGTTTTGGATCAGCAAATCTCAGCTGTGTTTCTCCCCTTGTTCCTTTCAGGACAGGCACATAGACCAGAGGAAGGGGCCATGGTGGGAGTGGTTTTCTGTCCCCCAAAGGAGTGCTGGCATCAGAGGAACAGTCAGCAGTGGGAAACTTTATAATGAAGTCATGCCAGCATGGTTAGCTCACTAATGGCTCGAGTACGTCACTGCTGCCCCAAAGCAGTGTCTTTGGCAAGCAGCAGGAGCCTTCCCCTGGCAGCAGCAGGCTCCACCATCAGGTCTTCCGTGGCTGTGCCCAGGGGAACATGGGTACAGAGCTGTTGGTTGATACTGGGGGCTGATCCTGCCAGTGAGGAAGGGTTACCAGATCTCCTGGGATCAGGCACTATGGTCAGCGCCACAGCTCTGCTGCCTTGGCTCACAATGTCTTGCTCTCTGCTCCATGTCTCTCCTTCCATAGCATGGACTGGGGTTTACAAGGAGAGGTTCCCCAGAAGGGCTGTATCCTTCACCCTCTCTGTGGGTAGTGCTTCAGGGCCTGCTGCTGCACAGATGGCTGTCCTTCACTGCATCTGACTTCAATATAAAGTTCCATTTCAGGCTTTTTTGTAGGGTTGTCTCCTGCTTATTCTTTGCTTAAATAAGAGGTGTGAGTTCATAAATACACAAATACATAAATACTCATAAATACAGAGTAACAGTTGGATGAGACAGTATCAGGACATTCTCAAAATAACCAAGACAAGTCTTCTAACCAAAGGAAATGATTTCTCATCCAGTGGATGGCAGAAGCAGAAACAGGATCAGATCAGCTATTATAGAGCTGGCAAATAGAAAGAGAAAAGATCAGCAGATCCCCCCAGCAACAGGGTCAGGCTGGAGGAGACCTTTCTGAGCCCCATAAAAAGCAATTACATCTGAAACACCCACACAGATAAAGTCAAGATTAGAAATGCCGAAGTTCCCAGTTCTTAAACACATCCTGAGATGGATGTGTTGTGAGAAGAACACAAATGTGGTCTATGACTGGGTGAGCCAAAGTGAGGCGTAGAGGATTCTGGGTGGCCTTTCAGTAAGGGTCTACTGAACATACTCCAGGTCTGTTCCTGCACTCTCTGCAAGTCACAGCACCTGTGAAATTCACCATGAATATTGCTAGTTCTTTCTTGGACTGTGCCTTAGCCTGCCCCATAGCCAGAAGCAGATTCTGCAGGTGAAGAGACAGCACAGCCTCATTGCCCCCTTTTGGAGAGCAGACCCCTCTGTTGCATATTCTGTGCTGGTTTCATTGTCAACAAGAGCTTTGCACATGAAAGAACCACAAAATTGAGGTCACTTCGGCCTCCGGTTTCAATCCCACTGCAGCTTTCATCGATCCCAGCTGGAGCAGGCAGCATGCAATGTCCCTGGGAGCCAGGACTCCAGGGCTCTGTCTACAGATGACTGTTCTTGACCTTCTGTTTGAGATCGCTATCTTGGCCTGTTCATCCGTGAAGTGGAAATAATGCTACAGGCAAGGAAGGGTGTACGCACACCAACCACTTATATGCATCTAATTTTAGGCTAAGATATGAGGCTAGACAGAAAAGCTGTTCTGTAAGATGATCCACAGTCCATGTCCAATTTAGGTGCCCTGGATCATCTGATGGGGAGTTTCCTTCTCCACTGGCAGTGTAAGAAAACAAAGACCCTAATTTTTGGCACTTAACACTCTCCTAACAAAGAAGCTGTGAACATCTCCTTGTTACTTAGATTCAAAAAAAAAAAAAAAAAAAAAAAGAAAAAAAAAGATACTGGGCATTTTGTATCATTACTGCAAAAATTATTTAAATCTTCTAATGCAACCCAAAAAGTGTGAGCTGTGAATAATGCAACAGAGGTCTTCTGCTGTGTGAATTTACCACTGGCACTGTAAATCCCTGAGGAGAGCCCTCCCTGGATAACATCTCCTCTTCCAAGCAAGGGGTGGTCTGCAGGAACTTGGCATTTCTAAAGCAAAACATCAAGACACCCTGAAGAGGGAAGGAGAGGCCAGCACAGAAGGAAATACCTGGTAGCACCGTCAGCCAAGCAGAGTGATGTGAGAACCCAATAGAATTCCCTGCGAGACAAGTATATTCCCCAGCATCCTCAAAAGTAACATTTCGCAAGTACAGAATCTCTAGCTCCTTATCCGTTGTGTTAACACCTGCCGTCTACGGGGAAAAAAAACACACACATATAGAAAGAGGGAAAACAGAGAATAAGCCACATTCCCAGCAAGTGGAAGGACACCACAGGCAAATTTCAAAAGCAGATTAATGTGGGTTGTTTTTTTATTTTTCCAATGGCCCATCTTCCACATTTATTTATTCATTCCCCTCTGCAACCTGTAGTCAAAAGCAAAAAAAAGTTCCCTTCACCAGGTTCTTACTCTGTCCCACTAAAGAAGCATGCAAGCAAAAGCATCCAAATGAAAAATTGCCCCCACAATATGACTGACTTTGGGTTAGTAGGGTGAGTACAGGGGTGGGGAAGAAAGATGGTAGAAGAGGAGAGGGATGACAGAATGAAAGGAGAAAGGAGGAGAGATGGAGTGGGGAAAATCTCAAGTGCTGATCAGAGGAACATACACACATTTTGATTCATGGATAAATATAGAATTTTAGAATTTTTTCAGAGTGGGCATCTCAAAGACATATATTGATTACACAGACCAGTAATGAGAAGGTGCCTGTAAGGAACTTTCCTGCAGTGGCACTGAGCAACACTCTCTGGGCTGGAGTAAAATTCCAGAGCCCAAGAGATTGCTGCTGCTCTCTCCTTAACACGTTTGCTTGCATGAGCCAATGTTAATATTTATTTCTCCATTACTTCTCCAAGGGACAAATCTGATTATATCATTTTTATGGGTGAAAGCCTTGAAACAGCTCAGTTTTCTAGAGCTTTGAACGTCACAGGTGATTAACATGCAATTCTGTTATCAGCACTCAATTGTAAGGAAGGGAAAGGAATAAAAGCATGAAGAGTTGATAGCAAAATTTGACAGTCATTTTATTGTGGGAATTTTTCCATGGCAATTGCTGTATAGGCGTTACATACTTGTAAAAAAAAAAAAAAAAAAAAGCAAGAAAATAGGATAAAGCCATTCAGCACCAGTTGACAGGGTATAATACAAAATGAATAGTAATTTTAATTACTAGCTTCTTAAAAATGTTATAGCTCATTCTTGCAGTTGCCAGGGCCTTGGGACAGAGTCTGTGGTTTACCTGGTTTTGGTTTGCGAATGTGGAGCCAAAATGGTTTTTCGGCTATGCCTACGAAATTGTTGGCTCTACACAGATATTCTCCTTCATCTTGTTCTGTCACATTGAACAGATTTAGGTTAGCATCGGCTTCAGCGTTTTTACTGATCCAAGACTGCAGGAATAGACAGAAACCTGAACTTCAGTAAACCAAACAATACCTCCATCGCACCTATATTAGCTAGGATTGACTGCTCATGGCTATTTTCTTTTTTGGCTGTGGCAACATCCCCAACTCACCCTGTGGTGAGACCTAACCCAGGACCTGGGCAAAGAAAAGAAATTGCGTTCGGCCCCCAAACCATGTGCAAGCAAACTCCCTTCCCTTCAACACATGTGATTTCTTTTTAAAACAATCCAATTTCCCACTTCTCCATCTGACAGCAAAGGCCCTACGGTTTCTTAATAACTCTGCAGACAGGAGCACCAGAGAAAGGGCTTAAGCAGAGATCTGTGTTTGCAACCCAGCTCAGCAAATGCTGTTTCAATTATCAGATTCCAAAATAGAATTTGGAAACAAAATATAAGCAGTGGCGGTCTGAAACGCACTGCTGACTTTGCCTTTCAGAAATTAGCTGTAATTTTTTCCACTGCTTATAGGAGCCTCTTCTTTACTAAATAAAGTGGTGCATATAAATCAAACAAACTTCAGGCTCTTAAGCAAGGGTTTTATTTCTCTTCTTCCATGCTGCCACAACAGCACATCACCTTTTTTCCCTAAACAGTTGTTTTTATTTTGGTTGAAAATGCACAACTGTTTTGGGTGGCCTCAAGAGTAGCCTCGGGAAAGTCTAGAAAAAATACCAGCTTCAGTTCTGGACATGAAAATAAAACAATCGCTCTTCTCATTTTTGGTTTTATGCTTTTCCTGCCTAGTCTTGGTGCCTTTGATTTCAAGGCCTGATCCTGTCAGTATTACTTGCAGCCCATTAAAATCAAAAGGGCTACCAGAGCTCATAGGTTATTAAGAACTGGACCCAGAGGTGGCATCTAAGAGGAGCCCCCAATGTCCATAACTGATGACAAACAGTACTTGTTTTGACCTAATCTCATCTCTAAGACTTATGTGCTGACATGTCTATCTACCCTGACTAGTGGGAAAACGTGCCTGCCTGTTGTTGCTGCCTTGTTTATCATTAAACTGGACACGTTTCAATGCAGAACATACAATATAGCCTTTAACAAAGCTTGGGCACAGTGTTGCCAGCTCTCCCTCCATAACTGGAATGCATTTAGAGCTCTTCTGTGAAGAAAAAGGGGTTTCCTTTGATCACAAATTAGCCCAGTCTTTCAGGAACTGATGCAGGTGATGGCTTGGTTTTGTCAGGCTGTTTAAAAAATGGGTTGAAAGTACAGCATTCAATTTATCCATCTGGACTGGGTGGGTTTTGCCCCTCACATTTAGATGTAAGGGGGAAATTTATTGTTCTGGGCACCTCTCCATCCCCCTTGTTCCAATGGAGACTGGGATACTTCCCCTATATAAACTGCCCCATAGCAGCTCCTATACTCCACAAAATTTCTAGAAAGGACAGGCTGATAAAAAAGCCTTAGCTCCCTGCAGGTACCAAAGCACCTGTCTGGAGAGAGCCTTTTCTAAAGCAGCTGTGGTCAGGGAAGGGCTATTAACAGCACCCTGCCCCAGCAGCATGGCCAGGATGGTGGGTCAAAGCAACCGAAGCACACGAAACAAGTGTTACAAGGCCAGAAAGCCAATGTGGTGGCCCAAGATGACAGCAAGATCATTTTATCAGATCTTTAGTTTTTAAAAAAACAAGCACACAAATATTTAAAAAAAAAAAAAAAAAAAATTAAAAATTCCCTGCAAAGCTGGGCCTGACACAGCTCCACAGAGGCCTAGTTCTGGTGCACAAAAGATGCATCCCAAAATGGAAATGCTCCATGCCCCAGCACTGATGCCGGCATTAATACAATTCAAAGCATTCCTGATTAACCAGAAGTAGTAAATAGACGTGTGCTGGTCCTATTCAGCAAAAAAATAAAACCAAACAAAACTTGTGCTTTCAAACGCCTGCCTGTGCTCCCCTTCGAGGAATGCGGAGCCTTTGCCATCCACAGAAGAGAAGGTATTTGGCAATTCTAATTACCTAGCCACCCCGGTGCCGCTCCGACTTAATTTTAAAACACTATTTATACGGACTATTTATATGTTCTTTGCCACAGCAAAATGGGAGCTTGTGCTTGTGACACAAGGCACTGTTCGCAGCAGCTCTGCAAACTTCCAAAAGGTAGCATTTTATCCCACGGGGACCACACACGGAGCTCAGAGACCATACTAGATGGCATGTGACACAGCCAGCTATTCAGAGCTTGGTACTGGGCTGTGAAACCAGGGGAAACTCAAATATGCATAATTCAAACACATTTGGAGAGGCATCGAGAAATTAAAAAGCTTTATCAACTCGCAAGGAGCGCATGTTGCCAATCCTAAAGAACTGTCTCCAACCATTTCTTCCAACCAATCTGTTATTTCAATCTGTGTAATTATTTCCAGGGTCTCTGGCTTTTATTATCATGTATCTGGCTGAGTTACAGTTTTGTAGATGCTGTCTGGTAAGTGGGGGATTTTTTTAAACTTCACACAAAGAAATGAAGGGTGTGGGCAGCAGGATGTGCACGGGGAATGTCCATGCACAGGATAACCTCTGCTTGAAATTGCAGGGACAAAATCTGCTTTCAGCTGTAACTGCAGAGACAGAAACACTCCATTTGGCCGGCCTTATATTATTTTAATAAACACCAACACAGGATGCCTTTACTTCTTAGCAGTTAAAAAAAGGAGATTTTAGAAGTCCAATGTGCTTTTCACTCTCTATTCTCTACCTTTTATATTTACATAGGGTGAGAGGAAACCAGACCCACTGGTTTTGTTCTGGCTGTAATCTGGAAATTCCCTTTCAAGAAAGCATTTTAGCAAAGCACAGTCTTAATAAGTGAGTTTTTGCTCAATTAAAAAAAAAAAAAGAATGATTTTTTTTCCCCTGAACATGTGTAACAGCAATGGTCACAAATGTTAGCAGCTGGAATAAGACTATCTTGGCTCTTGGGTGGTTCAGCATTATTTAGCATGTGCACACTGCACTGTGTTTACTTGGAAAAGGGAAGAATGTGTTTTAGTTGGGAGCCTTTTATTTGAATAAGCCCCAAAAATACCCCTGTTGAAGCTGTAAAAAAGGGTTATTTTTACAATTTTAGGTCAAATGCAATTTGACAGCTTCTCTTTCATTATGCTGCATTTCTCACAGTGGCCTCAGCTCTTACAACTACTTTGCTTATCTGTGCCACTACAGTAGTTCTGTTATCTCTGGCAAACAGAAGAGTCTGGAACATCTACTTTAGGACATTTCTGCTGTACCCCCTCCAAAAAGCAAAGTATTCCACTGCATGGGCTTAAAGAAAAGAACAATCCCAACAGTTGTCCTTGGCTTATTCTCATGACTTTTTTTTGTCTTATAGACACAAAACAATTACAGAAATTGAGACCTCAAGCTTCCAAATATCTAATGTAAATAATAATTACCCTACTAGGAACTGTAGCATTTAACGTATTCTGTTGGGAGCTTCTGGTCTGAATTGCAGTGCTAGTCTAAGGTTTATTTAGAAACATGCAAATAAAGGTTATGGCTTCCATTGATGGCAAGCACCTTCACTCAGTGCTGATCTCTCTTGCCATGGGTACAGAAGTGGGTTTTTTTGAGGAGCATCCCCACAATATAGCTGCCATCTCTCTAGCACAGAGACCAAGGCAGAGGAAGGACTACCCTGAGGGAGAGAAGGAGGAGTATGTACCAACCTTCAGCACAGTGACATAGGGTGTCCCATCAGGTCCATATTTGCTGCCGTTGACTTCCACGTGTTTCAGCCATTGGATGTGAGGTTGGGCATCACTGTAGACCTTGCAGTGAAACTCCACATTGCTCCCTACCACCACAGTCTGGTTGGCAGGGAGCCCTGCCTGCAGGATTGGTCGGTGGGGTGACCTTTCTGAAAAACAGAAAAAATAGGAAAATACTAATTTACTTGTCCTTCTTCCCCAACAAGGGTTCTCTTCCGAATCCTTTATCTCTTGGCTTTTCACTAGAAAGGGTACAGACTGGGACCGTCCCCCTGAGGTGTCCTGGACACTGCTCTACCCAGTGCTTCTCAAGCCAAACAGGGAAGCCAAACAGAAGGCACATCAGCCCTGACATTCCTTCTCCGGCCCCTCTGTAGGCCACCAGCAAAGTAATTTATTGATCACAGATATGAGGCTGAGTTATTAGCCAAAAGGAAGCTTGTTGTTGGTTTTAAAAGACACACGATCCAGGACTTCAGGAAAGAAACCAAGTTCTTGTTTCCTATATGCCATCACATGCCTGTTCAACTTCACCACAGATCAGTTGTCGAGGGAAAACAGCGAAATCTCACCTAATACATCAAGCTGGTATGTGTGCCTAATGTTGCCGTATTTGTTCTCCACAACACAGGTATAATTTCCTCGATCTGATGGCACAACACTCTCCATCACCAAGCTCCACTGCTGGTGTCGCAACTAGAAGAAGAAATCAAACTGTCATGCTTGTGGTCAAGTACCATCATGATCAGACCATTCAAATCCGTGAATAATCACTGAGCTTCTACTCACTTGGCCAGCATGAATGGACCCGAGAGTAGGCCTGAACATCACAAGGACCCATTTCAAGGGTCATTAAAGGCTTAAAGTGAAAAGGAATTAAGATCAATGCAGGAACAGCACAACAGAATGTAACACATTGAGATTGCAATGAGGACTTGTAGATGCTTCCACAACAATAATAATGAAACCAGCTGACAGCTTCATGACTTTAGAAGGCATCAGCTAAGGTAACTCTGATCCTCTGGTCCCCTCTGCCAGAACACTCTGGTCCAGAGACTGTCAGCTCAAAATATTGTACTCTCATCTGTAGATAGTTACCAACTGCTACATATAACACCCTCCTCCCCAAATCATACTTTTTTAACCCATCTGTAACATTTTAAAGAAGTGTGCTATGGAGGCAACAGGTCATGGTATCTGTCTGAACAGAAATGGGTGTCTACAATTGAGTTAGCCCCCCCATATAGTTCTCTGTAAAAACAAACAAACAAAATCCCCAACAACAACAAAACAAACAAGCAAAACAAAAAAAAACCCTCAACAACAACAAAAACCAAAAACAAACTCCAACCAACCAAAATAAAATAAAATTTAAAGAAAAAGAAAACACACAAACAAAACAATAGGAGAAAACTTGCCCAGCATCAAGTTTGGTCTCTGGGATGCCTGGTCAGCCCTTCTCTTTTGGCAGCAAATTTTATACCAACTGGTTTTCTCGATGTGGCCCATGGCCACAGCTGTTGGCTGTTCAGTAGCAAAAGGGAAAGTGCAACCCATGTCTCCACCCTGACCTGCTGCCCTGTGATCCTAGCTAGAATGCTTGTTTCTAATGAGTAGAAAGGAAATAATGGATATGGAAAACAAATCTCGATTTAATTCAGAAAGCAACCAGCAGTAACAAAGATGACTTCAGGATGCATAGCGTATGAAAGCTCTCTAAATCTCTGGATATTAATATGATGCTGTCTGCCACCCAGAGCAGAACATTTAAGTTTATTAAACATTTTGAAGGTGACTCCAAGGACACAGAAGCAGGAGATTACAATAACACTGTGCTACAGAATGTCAGGGGTTGATGGAAAAAGCAAGAGTGTAATTGCTCCTAGAGGTTTCTTGCTACAGCAGGTGAACTCAAATATGAAGTCATTTAACCTCTTTTCCTACACATAAATTGCATCCACATGCTTTCCTTTAAAGGGCCATGTTGCAATTAAAGACAGAATTTTGCAAAGAGAATGTTTAAAGTCATAGGACTAGACAGCTTAGTTGCAAGATAAGCAAGCAAAAGGCATTTAACAAAGCTTTGCAGATCAATGCATCCCTGAGAACAGCACTGCTGAGCACCCCACTCTGCAGAGACAACTGAATACAGCACCTCTTTTCATTTCAGGCTGTAGGTATAGCAGGCAGTGCCTAAACAGCCTGTACAGAATCTCAGTTGTTGCAGATGTTTGGTCAGGTCTGACTGCACCCTCTGCCCAACCAGAACAGCAGAGTTGGAGCTCAACATAGAACCAACATCACAACTTCTGTAAAGCAAGATCCTGCTTGGTGCATCTCTCTAACAGTGCAGCAATTACAGCGTAAGGAGAGCTCTGAGAACAGAGAGCCTGGACTTGGGTTCACAGCTGAACATACCATATGTCAAGGAAGTTGCAATGCAAATTTGTGGCTGCTCAGTGGTTTATTTCCATACTGGCTTGTCTCATAGTTGTGTCTAAAGACTTCTTTTAATCCACTTTTCAGCATTGCAAAGCATTTGAGTCTGGAACCCCTGGGAGCTACTACAAGGAAATGCAGTGCCAGATACATGGATGACTCCCTAGTCTGACCTGTATTATAAAATCAGGTCCAAATTAGGTGTTTTACTCAGGATCCACTTTCAAAGACACTTTTATGACACTTTCAAAGAAATTCTCTTCATCAGGTTTGTGATGGGGCCTTTGGACTCTGAACAGAGAGAATCTTGAGGGTACAAACTCATGGGGCAGAACTTGTTTTGGAAACTGCTGTAGAAACAACAAGGTGAGGTTTAGTTTTTTTTAGGTTGAGACTGGCATCTAGATTTTAAGCATAAGAAAAAGGGACATTCCCAAGTTAGGATAGTTGCCACACTTGATAAAACACTAGAAACATGAAGTGACTAAGTTCAGGCATTAATCAAGTGGGTGAGATACTGGAAATCCCTCTGGTTTATTTGGTGTTGTCATTCTTGGCTCCCTGTGAAACAAACATTTGCAGACACGCTTGGAACCTTAGTCCGTGTTTGCCAGACTGGTATGCAAGTCAGTGCAATGGTCTGGGGAAGGGATAATCCTCTATCTCCCCTCCCCCTCAATCTTCCCTTCTAGGGTCATTTAACACATGCAGGCTTACAATATTAGAGATTCCAACAAGGATTTAACCATTAATGCTCTTTGGGAAATTTCATATGATAAGTCATATGAATTTCTTTTCTTTACCAGTTAAGGATGAACTGTAACAAAACTAGGTTAGCCTGCACTTCATGTTTTCAACATTCACCCTTCTCTCTTGCAGGCTTTACACCGGGCAATCACACAGGATCTAAATGGCAGAAGTGGAAGAATGGTCGGTCACCTTTCATTTGCTGACCACGGACCTTTCACAATCAACATTTAAACTCCTCCACACACTGAAAACAAATGAGAACATTCCCAGCTCAAGGATTTCTGGGTTAAGCCCAGATCTGGAGATGAAGTAAGCCAACCAAACTCTGCCAGATCTGGATCTTGCCCATTCTTTTCAAGCTGCCTAATCCTGTTATGAAGTTAAGTTGTAACAGGGAATTTAAATCTTAAATACATGAGATACTGAGCAGGTTTTCAATCTCTTTTTCTGGTTCAAATCTCAGTTGATATCTCTCAGTATATTTATACTGGATGAGATTTACATTAGACTACTTACATCTAACTGTGGCTCAAGAGCAAAAGCAAGCAAATAAGGGAAAGAAAATTACAGCGAGAGAAAGATGTCTTTATATCAAGAAAGGGACAAAGAACTACACCTAGATAGATAGAGAGCTTAAACCAATCTTGCTGTAATTGGACTGACATTGCCTTCAATAGCTCTTTTAAGCACTGGCTTGTTGCTGGAAGGTGCCCCTAGAGAAACAAAGCACAGTGATGCCAAAGACTAACTACCATGTTGCAGAGGATGAAACATGTCAATTTAAACGCAAGGATAGATTAACACCACTGGGAAGTGGGTAGGGGAATTGCTTTCAGCTTTAGATATTATTCTGCAAGCATAATTTAGTGCAGCTGATGTCACATAGTTTTGTAAAAAGCCGTTCGAATGGCTCACGCAAGCCTGAAAACACTTCACGATGATCCTTACAGCCTGCAATTAATAAAAGATGCTTGTGCTTTGTGAATGTTATCTGTCAAAAGGCTGTTTACCCACAGGAGTTGCTTCCCCACTTCTTTTCCCTCCTTAAATTTCCACAAGATCTAAACCTGAGTGTGTCCTCAGCCTCATCCAGGCTGGAGCAGAGACAGGACTGAGGAGGAAGCTTCAAAGGCTTCACTGAAGCAATCACAAAAGGCTCTTTCAGGAACAGGTCTGAGCTAACAGGAAAAAAAACAGCTCAAACTGCGGGGAGAGAAGACTTTTTTGAATCCTCTTCTGGTTCCTGGAGCCTAACATGCTTTGCATGTCTAGCCCCCTTTCAAAACACTACAGATGTGGTAGGCACCAGTACACAGCTGTTCAGAGTACTGGTGAAGGAGCCTTCCTAAAAATCACCTTCTCTCCTTAGCAGTAGCTCAGGGATATGCCAAGGCTAGCAGAGTGCAGCCAGAAATTGCTGCTCAGGAGTCCTTCCTGCTATGCCGATTTTGTTACAACCAGCTGCTGCCAGTTTTATTCTCTCCAAATAAAACTCAAAAGAAGCCTTACTGTGACCTCAAGGGGACAAAGTAAGAACAAAATCAACAAAATCAGAGAAAACGTGTTTTTACCATTAAAATCCTGCCATAATTTGTCATACACAGTAGCACAGAAACTTCTGGCTAATTAAACCATTTGAGTGTAGTGAGGTTTTGTGTCCCTTAGCTCTATGTATAAACACGAGCCAGAGCATTTTCCAGAACACCTCACAGCAGAAAGGAAGGAGGGAGAAGAAAGCAGCAAGGAGCAGATGCTATTACTCTGGCTACAAGGGAATCCAGCACTTGACCAAGGGTCAGTGATTTATACCACAAGAATGTTAATGACCACCAGCACGACAGTCCAGTTCTTTGGTGAGGTCTCTCCTACACCTTCAAAGGGTGCAGAGTTGGTTTTCCTTGAAAGCTGGGAGTAGCGTCGGCTCTGTCTGACATGTCTCAACACACTGGGCGGAAGTCCAGAAATTAGGACAGAAGTTTCTGCTTCTGCTTTCTCATCACTATCCACAGCACAATCATAAACCCAGCATCCTTTTTACCTACTCACTGAAACTCAACTGTAGACAAGCTCAGCGGGAATAATCCTGCAATCGCAAGGGACAGCAGCCCTTTTAACACTCTGGTGCCAAGCAATTGCTATTGTTCCAAGAAACATCCTCATTCCCATACAGTCAGGATGGTGCTCTTACATGTACCAATGTCAATCACCGTGAAATACAATTTCCTAGAGTTCATAGAAAGCTCCCGATAAAAACAGTGATCCAACCCAAGGCCTTACCTTGATGCCCCCAATCCTATGCTCTCCCTTGAACTCCTTGCCATTTTTCAGCCAGTAGATGGAAGGAGTTGGGTTTCCACCCGCTGGACATCGGAAGCGAACAGTGTTTGCGGCGGGAACTGCCAGCAGCTTCTTCTCCATCTTATCTGGCCGAGTCCAGAAGGGGACACCTGAGAAAGAAAAGACCAAGTTCATCAGGCCCATTTCTGCCACAGGGATATCAGCTGGTGAGCAGATGCACTTGAGGAAGCTTTGGCATGTGCAGAGTGACAGTTAAATTGCTACCTGCTGCAGTTGAGATAAATGACACAGAAATGCTTTCCAGCATTTCAGACTCTCATAGACGTAGACAGGCTGTTTGCATTTTAGGTTTGTGATGAAAGGTTCATGACCAGGTTCTTGTCTCGGTAATGCCAGTATAAATCTAGAGTAGCTGCTTTTAAATCAACAGGGAGAGTTATCCCAGATCAGGATGAGAATCTGGCCTCAGCGTGTAAAAAGACACAGATGTACCTTTGGGACAATAGCAGCCAAGAAGCATCAACAGCAGAAGGATGTTGGAACTGTAAAAAAATGCAGACGGGCCAGCAAGGGAGCAGAGAAAGAGGGTTAGCTGAGTGCACTGGAAAATTTTGCTTCTCAGTGAGAACAAATGTAGTGTAGCCTCCTTAAGGGAAGTAAAAAAAAAAAAAAAGCCAGTGCCAAACTGGTTTATCATGTTTATGTTCTTTAAGTACAAGTGATTTTAGTTTTAAAGATTCATGTTACCTTTGAACAGGGATAAGTTTTAAAACACGAGTGTTAGCAAGAGATATTTTTTATAATCTGCCACAAGCACAGCGATGTTTCTTGGCTCTGTTACAAACATTACATATTAACTCCAAATTAAGGCAGCAGCAGCAAACCCATTATACTGAGAAGAAAGAGAAAGTTTTTTTAAAAAGCCTCCCAAGCTTTAATTTTTTAAGGCAACACTGCAGAGCTGCATCTAAGGTGTTTCCCTTGCCATGCTGGGGGCCACATCCAGCCCCCCACCAACTCCATGCTCAACACCAAGGCCAAAGGGAGATGGGGTCAGACAGCATTTGAGATGCAAAATAGACAAGTGGAGGCTAAGTAGTGTAACCAGCATGTCCTCCAGATGGGAAGGAAGCACCCACAGACACAAGAGTACCCAAACTCACTGTTTGCAGAGACCTGTGTGCTTCTGGCCAAGACAAACTTAAGGTGACGGTCCTTCAAGAATTGCCTTGGGAAGCATGATGGTAGCTAAAGTGGTTGAGAAAGAATTGCTGCTGGGCTCTCCCACTGCAGTGATGATGCTCAGAAACAATACCCAGAATCACAGCTCCACCTCAGTGTTACTCTGAAGCCTCTGCAGCCCCCTTCCCCTTAAATGACAAGTGTGTACAAAGTTTTCCTTCTTGTTGCACCCATCTGAGATTCACCCAAACTGCTCCCTTTCTCCAGCTCTCCACAATGTGTTTAGCCCTGAAGTGTCTGGCTCCATGAGACCCATCCCATTGCAATTCCAGGTAAGTCAGTGATAAACCCACCTTAGTCTAAGTACCCAGTATCCCTCACACAGGCTCCCTGCTGCAATTCAGCTCCAAGGATTTTGCAGGCAAGGTCATATAGCTCAGCCAAGGTAACCCACAATCCCACCGATTTTTAGCACCTGCTAACACTCTCTGCATGGTCCCCTCTCCCCATGGCTCCTGGAGAAGCCCACCTGGCCATGAGGAACTGCATGTCAGGAGCTACATCCAGGAGGCTCGTCCAGGAGACAGCCCCACTGGGCACATCACTCTCGTTTCTCCTCTACTTTCACACCTCTGCAGCTGGATGGCTGCATGTGGGTGCTTCAGTAATGCCATCCCAGGGAGGGAACTCCAGTATTGAGGGCTTGCATCTGCCCTCAGACTGCCTTGCACAGCTCACCGTGATGCCTATCAGAGCCAGCTCCACGTATCAGAAGGATCTGATGCTCATCCATGTTGCGTACGCCTCATTTTTTAAACAAGGAAACTGCTCAAGGTCCTTTTCTTGCCAGGATGGCACCAGAGCAGGAGTTTGGCTGGCACAAACAAAAGCAAAAGGAGGAATCCCTGCAATTCCCATGCTCCTGCAGAATCCTGGCTACAGACTTTGCTGTAAGCACACAGCACATCCAGGAGAGGCCTCAGATGCTAAACAATAATGTAGGCTAAAGCAGGACATCATGTAGCCATCTACCTTCCAACATCTGAGCTCAGAAAAAAAGTAAAACTGCCTAAAAAGGGGGAATATTCAAAAAAAATATTATAAGAGTGGGTGCAACTCCCCTAAAGGAACAGCAGGTCTTGATGGTAAAGGAAGATTCTGTTATCACATGCATTGGGAAGGGCAGAAGCCAAGCAAAGGCTGGGCAACAGCCCAGGCAGCAGCAGAGGGGGAATCTGGAGGAGGACAGTTGGGGTGGTGCTGGGAAGGCCGAAGAGGAGGGAGCAACAGAAACCATGTTGCGAGACATCTGGTCCTTGGTTCCTGAAGCACAGGCTATTTCCTGGCTGAACGCTTCCTTTTGGCAACACACCCCGATTTCCTGGGGACTTCACAGGAAGTTAACAGGGCTACGGGGAAAGAAGAGTTCAGGGAAAGGCCAAGCACGAATGGAGAAGTTCCCCCTTGCTGCCACTAAGAAGGCCAGCCGAATAACCTGCTGTTTGTTGTTTGATTAACCTATCTGCCGACAATAAATCCCATTTTACGGCATCAGAGACACGCACTCAGGCATGGGGATGTAACTAGATCTCACAGCCACCCTGCCAGGACTGGGCTCCTCCTTGCACTGTGATTCTGGGAGGTGTTCCCCTTACCACACTGGCTGTCTGTGCTGCAGGGTGATGTTTCACCACATTTTCTCACCCAAAAAGATGAGTTTGAATCTCACAGGAGACCCATCAACCCACTGGCTGCAAATTCTGCCAGTGAAGCCAACGGGGATTTTGCCATTGGACATCAGAGAGGGCTCAAGATGGGGCCCAGGAAAGTTTCCAGCTGAGTATACTCTACATACGGAGCAAAGGCAGGATCTGCTCCTCCCTCCTGCAATTAGATATGGCTTCTTCCCCAAGTGCCTTCCCTCTGTTTAGGTGCTCTTCCATGCTATTTGGGGCTTGCCAGGGCTGGGCACCCCTGGATTTATGTGCCAAGATTCAATCAACGAGGGCATCGCTCTCAAGTCAAACTGGAACTGGAAGAAAGTGTCTACTCATTGAAAATGGTGCCTTTTGTTCTCACTTGCAGGCACAGAGAACAAAACATCACTGCTTTCGGTTTGCTGTGCCCCCAGAGTCCTTTCATTACTCCTTTTTAAGGGAGTGAAAATGTTGCTAACTCTTCTGTTCAAGCAAAACTTGCAAAGCTCCAGAGAGTTGCAGGAACGAGAAAGAAGGAGGGAAGGAAGGAAGAAAGGAAGAAAGACGGGAAAAATTTCTAGACCTACTGTCTCTAAATTAATTACGAGCAATAGTTTTGCAAGTGCAGGTGTGGAAAGAAAAAAAAGGGACCTGCAAACATTATCACCAGCCCTTTCTCATCATCAAACACTAAGCCCGACAGTCCGTTTTGTTCACCAAAGACACCGGCCACCCATCCAACTGGAATAACCAATTAAAAAAAAAACCTAGAGCAATACTTGGAATAATTAATACAGCCGAGCGCTCATTTAGCAATTAGGAGCTGCCACAAAATTCTGCAGCAGACAGAATCAACCCTAATTGTGTAATTTCCCCAGCTGACGCCTCCGAGTACACAGCCAGATTTAATTGGAGATTATAGGGGCTCTTTGAAGGTGCTAGGGCTACGCAGCGGGGGCTCCAAACAAACAGATACAGAGGGGTGGGGAGCACTGGGGCAGAAGAGCTGCGTGTGAAAAGGGAGTTTTGTTTTTGTTACAGAGCCAGGAAAAACAGCTGTAGAGAACAGAGGTATTGGAAAGCCTCTTTTTGCAAAGGCAGTTGGTGACAAGGCTGCAACAAACAGGTCAATGATTTGAAGCTGCTGAAGTTTCTCTTTCTTCTTTTTGGCTGCCCATGCCTAAGGGATGCCCCGTTTCTGTACTGCCCTTCGGAAAGGATGCTTAAAGGAGGGCAGAGCAGAGCAGGGCACTCCACGTGGAGGGCCTCTGTCTGTGCTCTCCAAGGTTTTGCAATAAGTATTGACTTCTTTTATGAGCGATTTCCTCTTGTTCCCTTGCTTTGGTATTTCCAGCTCCTGATCAACATTTTTGGGTGAAAAACCCCAAATTAATAAAACTGCCTTCAAGCTCTTGATGCTATTGAATCAGCCCTCCAAGCTCTTGTCTGTAAGCTTAAGGATAAGAAACTCTTGAACACCACAATTAAAACAGAAAATTAGCTTATCATCGATTCATAGAATGGCTTGAGTTGGAAGGCACCTTAAAGATCATCTAGTTCCAAGCCCCTGCCATGGGCAGGGACACCTCCCTCTAGACCAGGTTGCTCAGGGCCTCATCCAGCCTGGTCTTAAAAGCTTCAAGGGATGAGGTGTCCACAACTTCTTTGGGAAACCCAGTACAGTGTCTCACCACGCTCATGGTAAAGAACTTCTTCCTTGTCACTACAAGGGGACAGCAGACAAGGTTTTTACTCAGTGATGTGAAATATGGCAACACTGAATAAGACAGTCCTGGGTGGGGGGATGAAATCCCCCAAAATATGATTAAATGTCAGTTAATTTTTAGTTTTGCATCAGTGCTTATTGCCTTCACTTCTCTAACTACTGACCATGGCTACATCTGATGGCCAAGCAGGGGCTCATACACCTCATTACTAAGGTATCTTTTTACCACAGAGATGTAAGACACAGGTCTTTAGGCTGTCCATAGGACGTGGCACTGTGTACACCCACGTATCTGCCTGCCCAGGATGGTCCTGCAGCCCCTCTCCCTGGTGGGATGTCCCAGCTGTGGTGGGGCCAGGGTTAACAATACGGCTCCCCAGACCCAAGAGAAGATCTGCAAAGGCTAAGTGGAGGGTCTGACGTCAAACAAAGTGACATAAAGCACATCCATGTCATGACACACCATGAGGTTTCACCACAATGGCACGTTAAGCTAATAAACCATTTTCAAAGCAGAACAGAATCCAGCTTTTTATAACGGGACCTTTAAACAAAGCCAATCATTACCTTCGGGTCTAAAAAAAGAGACAGCCTTGAAGTCAAGAAGACCCAGAATACAGGCTATAAATACATGCAGCAAAATGTGTGTTCTCCTTTTCAGTGAAGAAAAACTTGTCTTTCTGTACCATAAACCAGCTGATGTTTTGTGATACCTGTTGCTACGAGATGGAGTTTACTACAAACCACATTAAAAAAAGTAAAACTATTAATTGTGTTCATAAAAAAACTGTTCTGCAGCAGGAACAAATCCTGACTGCACCTAACCCTCCCCCTATACCTCTACCCGGCTTCAGATGGCATCAGGAGCCCACAGCACCTCTGCAAAGGTGCCTGTCACTTTGCAGGATTCAACCCTTAATTAGAAGCTATCAGAAAACTGCTAACTGCTGCTGATGGGTTGGCTGGCACCGTAACTCACCATTACTGTCCACATACTGCACAACACTGCAGTATGAATTTATTACAGTGGGAGACCTGTTTTAAAGAGTCCTGCATGTCCAACACTACAGGCAAGAGAAATTTTCCAGTCATGTTGAACTTCTGCCAATGTACATAGCTGATTGGGAGTTCAAATGCAAGACATTTATTTATTAAAAACACATACGCACAGGCAGCTCGCTTTGCAGAAATATAAAGAGCATAATAAAACACAACACTAACGCCTCTGAAGCATGTAATGATCCTGATTAATGCTATTGCACTTAAGGAAGCAAGCACTGGGATTGAAAGAGGTTCAGAGTAAAAGCACTGAGAGGGTCTCTCCTGGGGCTCCCTTTACCTCCCGAGCAATAGAAAAAGCCAGCAAAGCCAAAGGGGTTGCTCCCACTTACAGCACCAGTAAATTTGGCCCTTAGCTAGTCTAAATTTTACACTCTGACTCCAGCTGGTAAGGACCAGAATCAAAACAGCTAAAAATAAAGCAGGCCAAGGTTTGCAATGGGGCAAAGCTGGTATAATGTCAGTGTAGTACCAAAATGAAAAAAAAATAAAACCCCAAAAGAATAAATGAGTTTGTCTGGATTTACATTCAAGAGAACTTATAACTCCACCTCATCAAGTCAGACTCACAGAATCAAGGCTCCAAAAAGAACAATTATGCTAATGCTGCTGCAGAACATTATAACAACAATAACCCTGGCAGCTATTTCTAACTTTTTAGATAAACATCATCACCATAGTGTCCTACAGTCACCAATTTCAACATGGAGAAAGACCTGATGTCCAACCAGGTGAACATCCAGATGAACTGCTCTACTTCAGAACCACATCCCTTTGAAAGAAAATGCATCTGCATCCCAGAAAAACAAATTACCTGTATCTTCTGACTCATCATCATCATCTTCATCATCACCCGACGAAGGTGAATCTAGGAGAAGAAGAAAGAATTGAAGCAGAAAGAGGATGGCATGTAGAGACACCACACTGGGTGACACTGTTGGTGCCACAGTGGGCTTCAGTGAGGGAGGACATCTAAGTGATGGATCATCCTTCCCTGCAGCTCCATCAGTACATCCCTCCCATGTGCTACACCAGAGACAACTGTCAGGAGCTTTCTGAACTGGGAGAAAGGTGTTATGAGTTTGCCAGTGCTTTTCCACCAGAGACCAAGGCCCAATGCCAAATATTTCTCCCTGTGCGAAGTGCTCTTCTCCTCATAAATACAAAAGCAATTCCAAAAGGGGGAGTTTCTTTTTGCAGAGCAAGCTCTCCCCAATTTTTTCCCCTCTAGCATTCACTCTGAAGACTTTTTATTTCACCAAGTCTCAAAATGACAGGTCAGCATTTCTAATTCACTTTCCCTGCATTTTTCTTTTAACTCAATACACCCCCTGTCACATTTCCCCTCATTAACTCCTTGCTCAACCACTCAGACTGAAGTTTTTAAAAGTTCCACTTACAATCAAATCTCTCCTGTGATTGACATTTTGATGGCTACTCCGTAAACCAGTTCCCTTTGGTTATATCCTCCTACAGAGGCACCTCAAGGCTGGAACTGAATACAAGTTAACAGGTGGGAATTTTCCATCTGTATCTCTCAAAAACATCCTGAACCATTTCTCTGGGAGGGAGGGAGGGAGGGAGGGAGGGAAGGAAGGAAGGAAGGAAGGAAGGAAGG
>JANHGN010007720.1:0-24089 GCA_024605025.1 Megaceryle maxima | reverse complement strand
ACCTGATCTATTTTTAAATGGGTTGTTGGGCTGGAAAAGCCCCCCTCCGACTTTCTTTCCCTCTCGGCCATTTTGAATGCCAACTTAAAAAAAAAAAAAAAAAAAAAGAGAGAGTAACGTTTCTAACAACCTGCAGTTCCTTGGATAGTTCCAATAATCATACCTAGTTAAAGAAGGCCTTTCAAGGGCCAAATACTTCTTTAACCATTTAATTGATATGACCTTGAAGCATTCACAGCAATCTCCAGTAACATTCAATGAAAAGCAGATGTTGGTGACGGCTTGCTGAAACGAGCTTTTATTCTCATGATGGTTTGATTCTCTCACTTACACAAAATCCTATTTCTGGCACAAGAAAGCCCTTTATGGAGTGGATGTGATTTACAATCACAAACATCTCTGTATTTGGTTTTCAGACAGACCCCCTTACTTTTTGAGGGAAGTCAACATTTGGAGGCAAGGACCTACTGTTCAGGGATGCTTGCAAAAACTCCAACAGTGCAAGCAAGGGCAAAGTAAAGTTTTCAAAACCTTAGATCCTCAAGGGGTTAATTCTTCTGAAAATTCAGGCTTTCTAATCTGTGTGATCAGGAGGCTTTCTATCTGCTTATAGTGATAAGTATCCATCTACCAATGCAGCAGCTTGAAATCATGGAGATGACCTTAGTGTTAGTGGTTAGTTATCTGGGAACGACAGATTTTTCTGGCACTCTCTGTTTAGTGATCCAAGCTTGGACAGCTTGTAGCTGTTCTGTCCTACTGTCCTAATTATGGAAAACACAGCCAAGCAATCCATGACAGCATGTGCTTTGCTAACACAGCGCTTGTTTGCAACAGATGAATCCCACTAAGTACCTTTTATGAAGCACATATTTGAGATATACACAGTTTACACATAAACTACTTCTGAAACAAACTAGTAATCTGTGATAACTGGTATGGAGGGGAGAGATTCATCAGCTAAACAGGGAAACAGTTTTCAGGAATCTCCAGCTTTTACATGCAATTTTGCCACTGATTTGTCACATAAAGTGGAAAAAGTCACTTAACCTTCCTGAGTCACAGTTCACTCACTCACAAAAGACTTCAAAGGCACATGTAGCATTGCATCTACTTGAGTGTTAAGGGGGATTTGGGGTTTAATCTGACTAGCACCGTTTCTAAGTCTCTCTCAGAATTAGCATCAAGCTCAAACATTTGGAATGGACACGCAAGCATTCTTCGATTGGTTTGTTTCATCAGCCTAATCACTGCCACGAGTTACCAGTGAGGTAGAGACCTACCAAGTATGACTGAACACCACAAAGCACCAGCTGTGCTGAACATGTGAAGGGGCAAAAATTAAAATAATTAAAAAAAAAACCCAACTCACAAAGACAGCTGTATTTCTGCACGTACCTGTAACTCTGACTGTAAAGTTTCCCAGGACCTCATTGGAATGCCTTGGCTTGCAACTGTACAGCCCTGAGTCATCATATGACACATTGATAATCTTCAACAATTTTTGTCCAATATGAGTTCTGTTGGTAGGTGCAATCCCAATACCATCTTTAAACCAGAAAACAGACACAGAAGAGCCTTGGGTGTTACAGGAAAGTTCAATGGTATCTCCACTTCCAAACACCAACTCTTCCAGAAAGGCGGTCTCGCTCCTCAAGTATTCTGCAAAGAGAGAAATGGGAGATTAATAAATATGAGCACATGTTGGAGAATGAAAGAATATTTTAAAATGAAACGCAACTTTTATTTGGCCTATTGATGCTTCAACATCAGTCCAGAGCTCCTCCTTGCCAGAGGTAAGCCTTGCCTGCCCCAGGCAGGTAGCAATGCAGAAAAACAGCTGTGTACACTACGGTCGGGTTGCTGGCTGATCTACAAGGATGGCTTCAACCCTGTAACAACCGAAACATGGCCACCCTACCAGATGCATCACAAAAACCAGCACTGACATCTATGTAGGGTCATTGCAATACCCAGCTTTGTGTCAGGGCGTGATCTGGCAGAAGTAAGTGCGTGTGAGAAGTTCACAAATTCAGTCTTTGCATCTCAATTTCTTTATTCCTGTCAGTCTGTCCACAACTCCTGTGAGATCCAGCATGGAGGGGATACAATGCGCAGAAAGGGGGATAAACCAAATTTCTCAAGTGAGGCTGGGTGGCCCAGACGCAACCTCTCTGGACTGAAGGAAACAAAGAGAAGGATGGGTAGAAGATGTAGGCCATAATTAGCTAAAATAAATGAACCCACCACTAGCTCCCTGATAGAGCAACTCTCTGTGAAACAAAGAAATGCAGAACCAAAGACTGACCACGAAAACTGAAACTATTTCTTCAGTCTCTTTACCAGCTGTGGATATTTGTTTCATGAGTGAGGACACTGAAAGTTACAACAGCCTGGAGAAATTTTGTTTTACCATATGATAATGAATGATACACGGTAAGGCTCAAGCTCAGAAGCCTCTCCATGGAGGAATGTGAGCCATGTTGAAAGTATGATTCTTGAGTATGATGGTCCTCAGGCTCATTTTCGTGATACGTAAACTCACTCACGACACTGAATGGTTTATTCATTCTTTACATCAGTTTAATAAAGAAGAATTAGCTCTCTTCAGCTGCCCTCAACCCAGCAACATCAACAAGACTGCCATTCTCCCCACCTTGCTTATTCTAACCAACATTTTCACTTGGCATCGCCCTATCTCTATCTTCTGGCTTATTCCGGCTCTGAGACTGTATGCTCCCACCAGACATAAGAGTCTCCTTGGTTTTGTAAAGTATGTATCACAGGGGACCCTATTCCATGACAAAGACATTTTGGTGCTATGATTACATAATTAGCAAGTAAAAAGTAAATCAAAACAGTTTGGTCTGAACCTAATCAAACCGAGGTGGCCTGAGTTGATCTCTGATAGTAATCAGATACAGAGAGATCCTAATTTTGCATCTTAAGCATATTCATAGATTACAATTTGACTGTGAAACCAATGCAATTACAAGAGCTCTGAGTATCTGAGGATGTGGCATTGGCTTCAAGCTGCTCTTTTGCCACTAAGTGGAAGAGTTGGAGCAGGTTAGAAGAGAAAAATGTACTACTTTTCTCTTCTTGTCATGCAAGTTTCTATTCTTGTGGAAATGTGAAAATTAAAAACATAAAAATGTTTCAGTCAATAGCCTTGTAGGGTAGGGAAAAAAAAAAAAACAAACCTCTTGGTGGCCTGAAAACGTGGTATTACAGGAGGTTTTCTCTTGCAGGAGGCAAAGCCCACACTCATTGGGCTTACAAAGAACTTTTCCTCCAGTACCCTAGCAGCAATTCCAACTGAAATAGCTTAGGGTTTGGCCAGAATTTTGTGGTATTCATACAAGCAAAGGTTTACGGTGTTTGCTTTGTTTTTTGTTGGGTTTGTTTTGGTTTGGTTTTATTAAAAGATTTTCCCTGAAAGCATATACTCAGAAAAAAAAGAAGACAAAGCAGAGCTCCAGCATCTCCTTCCTATCAGACCAGCACATGTTGTGATATAGAGTATTCACCCATGGTCTCCTCTAAATGGGGATACATCTTTGGGGAAAATGTAATTGATAAATATTTTGGCTTAACTGTTTCTTTCAGATTTTTTCTTTCTTTTAGACTGTAAGGATTTTTTCAATGGTACTAACTTCAGCTTTCCAATTAAAATGTTTGTATACAGCTTTTCACTTGCAGGACTGGGTACTGATCTTTGTTGACTCTGATGGAAGCTCTTGCTAATTTAATCTACTGGAAAACAAACCCCGTGCAGCTTCACAGTCCCTCCATACAAAATACACCATTTTACCCAAGCTGTTTGCCAAATGATCAAAACTTGTATATTTTGGCTTTTGTATCATAAACCTACCAAACAGGAACAAGCCCAGACTAAGCACAAGCCAAACTGTGCTGTTTAGCCATTTAAAAGGAAATCACTCTTTTCTGAAAGCCATAATGAACCTGGATTAATAGCAAAGCAACAAAATCTTTTTATAAAACATAATTAAGGAATGCTGAAATTAAAAGCAAATGCACTTCAGACTCAGAGCAAAATGACTGGGGTCTGAAGCTTCTTCTCTTGTTTCTGACAACTTTTATGTTGGCATCTCTGTCCTCAATCTCCCCTGCCAATCGCCAGCCAATACTGCAATGCCTGTTAAACGCAATGTTCTTTGTGAAACTATTGACTGGTGAATTAAAAGGAGAATGTTACTAATGGTTTCAATCTCACTTCTTTAAATAATTTTTCAAATTTCCATTTATATGCTTATAGCTTAAAAAATTAAACAGAACCCAAACTGGAGACCTCCACAAAGTACTTAAATGTGCACTTAAGTGCTTAAGCACTTTGCCCAACTGCAACCTCAGGAGATGAAGTTTTACTCTTACTATTCTTCATATAGTTTTAAAATATGATGATCAATCCAAAAGCAGAGACAGTCTAATTTCCATGCTGAGAAGAGCTGGAGTTTAAAGTGGGGAACCAGAGCTCAATGTCTCCCACTGGGTGCCAAGATCCCAGCACTTCCTTCCTGCCTTCCAGCTGCAAGCGCTTGGTGTTTCCAGCACCTTCTCAGCAGGAGACACCATGACATGGAGGAGACATGAAGTTGCCTCCTTTGAGGCCAAGCATCCAGTCACCGGATTGACTTGCAGAAGTCTGCATCTCCAACTACATGGTGTGAACAAAGTGGCAGGGGCTGTGTGTACAGCCTGTGGTTGGGAGAAGTTTAACACAGATGTGCTCAGCCCTCCTGGGGACCTGAGTGAGGGTTTGGCCACTTCATTCTGCATCTCCTGTTGCTAAATCGGAAGGAAATTAGTAGAGGGGAGCAGGCATTGGGCTTTCTCAACACAGTTGCTTCTTCCACGTGGTCATACACTGAAGGCATGACTGGGGCAACTGGAATACTTCCCACTGCAAAACAGCACTGGGGGAGGCAGGTTTTCAGATCTGGTGGGGCTGAACACGCATCTCCTGGATGTCAGTTCTGGGTCCCAAAAAGATTATCCTTGCTGCTGCCAATCAGCTATCCCCATGTACCTTTTAAAAGTTCCCTGAAGAGCTTGTATTGCAAGTCAGGTTGCAAAGGTCCCTCTGCTCCAAGGGGAAACTCTCATTTGGGATTTGACATTAACAGCATCCTTTCAAAATCCGCAGGAGACACAGGTATTCATTAGTGGGGAGTTAACTTGTGTAGAGGTTACGAGAGCCCTCTCCATGACTTGTCAGCAGAACAGGGATTAATACATTTGCAGCTTTAATGGGTTCCTAGAGAGGAGGAGGCAATCTTGGTTGTGGGCTCCCAAGATAAGACTAAAATTCAACCATTTATTAGTTTAGCCAAAGCAGTAATGAGTTCAGAAACACCAAGAGATGCTTCTGATGGAGATCAGCACTTGCAGCAGTACCACTGCTGGTTGTAGCAAATACGCTACAGAGAAAAAGCCAATTTTTGAGCTATTAAGAGGAGCAAAAAGGCAGCACCTTCCACAACGATGAGCAGCTGGCCCAGTAATGCTAAACTGCTTTTGTATGTATTCACTTATAAGGATAAGATACTTCATCTCTGTAGCTGCTTGGCTCATCCCAGCAATAATTCACTTTCTGTGTGGTTCGCCGCGCCAAGTGCTTAACTGTGTCAGTATTTCCATCAGATGTCTGCTCCTCTTAGACATCAATACTTGTTTCTGGCTGAGCCTGGAAATGTTTTATTTTGTTTTTAATGCAGGCAGCTCTCAAGAGCTGCAGGAGGATATGCAGGCACAAAAGGACGAGGAGATGGGAGGGTGGTGGGGTATTCCTGGGCTGCTTATGGCTCCCCAAAAACTTGAAAAACAACCTAGATTCTGGCTGGTGCCCTCCTCTGTGTCAGGGACTATTTCCAGGTGCTGTAGCAGGAAGCATGGGGTTGCTACTAGACAGCCAAGGCCCATGGTGTCTGTGGGAGCCCCAGGGCCTCACACCACCTTGTGGGGTTCTGGGTCCTGGCTCCAGAACACTCCATCCAGTTATTTCTCTTCACCTGGGTTTTTCCCCCTGGAATAGATTCTCACGATTCCGCTTTTCAAACCAGAACATTTGGGAGCCTCCTGAGGGACTGCTCAGGTGGGGTACACACCTCCCCCATCATTGTCATTCTCCTTCAGCAAGCATCCCGCAGCTGGGGCACATCCACCACATAACCAAAGCCCTACCGGACTCCCACCAGAGGGCTTGAGGCATGCAACCTGCAGTACCCACCAGCAAAATATTCCTCACCTGACCTTGAACCCTGGCAATCACAGAGAGGCTCATTTCTAAGTGGATCATATTTTCCCCTTTTCAAGCTGAACAAGCTGTATTTTAGTGTTAACAGGCAGAAAGACAGCAGAACTCCATGCATTTCTCTCTTTGGGTTAGTTTGGAAACCTTTCTTTTTCTATGTATTTTATTGCACCAAATCCACCGTGACAGGACATATTACAGGATCACTGAGCAACAGCCATGTTGAGTTTGGTATCCTATTCCCAGGGGAATCATGGTCAGGGCCACTGAGTTGGTGCCTAACTGCTCGAAGGACACAGAAACCTCCAGCATCAGTGGGATGAACAAAGCCATGATGGCAAAGAGCACATAGACCTCCTCCAGGCTTGGATAAGTGCCATGTCCTCTATGTACACTTAGCTCTTGTTTACTCAAAATAAATGTCCCACCTCCATTAATAGGGGCCCACAGTACTATTCACCCCCCGTAACAGTGTTTTTCCTAATACCTGTGTGGCTGGCTGCTCATGGGACAGGGTCACTTCCCCACTTCACCTCAGGACTTCTGCACCAAGAATAGCAAACCCTACTGCCCAGAAGGGAAATAAAATACTTTTCTTGCCAAATGCTGTTCATTTAAGACCTGCCTTAATTTAAAAAGCAACCACGACCAGTGGCCCTAGTGCCACCTCCAGGGAGCACCCTGCCTTGTCTCCATTCCCTCAATCTCTACAGAGAGGCAGATGGGCCCCAGGGGAATACTGAAAATCACCAAACCAGCCCCAGAACCTGCACTGAGCAGCAGCCCCCATGAGAGACAGGCATGATAAGATCGTGGGATCGCCTGTTTACCCAGGTAACCTGCCTTCTCAGGGCAGATAACATCGAGGGAGCAGCCCCCACAGCAAAGCAAACTCACCTGCAGTCACCACGTACCCTCACTGCACTGCAAGGAGCTGAGGGAGTGTTTGGTAGGTAGGTATTTTTGGCCATGCTTTATGCAAGGTAAAGCTTTCTCTCCTTTCTGCAGCAGCCCTGATGGTGCCAGTGGCAAAACATCCCTGCCAAGCTACGGCCATGCCACCGCAAAAGGCACACCACCAGTCTGGCACAGCAAAATATATCAAATACATACATAATATTATATGTAGAACTTTACATATATGACATTATATAAATAAAAAGTATTATACAAATATATGTATCCTATCTTTGCTCTTCCCCTTCTTTTCTCATCCTCCAAGGTCAAGACCCCTATCAGAGCATATTTCCCAGTGTCAGACTGCAGTCATCCTGGGAAGAAGGGGTTTGTTCTGGCAATCAGCAGTTTCCTGAAGACATGTTCAGCTGGCTGATCAACCCTGCTCAAGGGTTGATAAAATAAAATAAAAAAATCTCACTGCTTCTGTAGAAGCCTAAACCATGATTGAGAAACATGCCTTTAGGAAACCACATCTGAAAAGCGTTTACCTCCACCATTTGAAGGTGCCACTTTATCTTTCACCTATTGTGTGTGTTTTCTTGGAAGGGGAGGGGGAAGGGATAGTTCTCCTAGAAAAGCTTAAAATAGCTTTCCTAATAATAATGCAAGGTAAACTGTTTATACTGTATTACCAACACAGTGGCCTATGCAATTTTTACCAGACAATGTTTCTTCCAAAGCTGTTCATGAGTATTCTGCACTGTATTGCCACTCATTGGGGTTTTTTTTTAGGTGCGCGTTATGAGGAAAGCAAACTTTTTTCCTAGAGAATGAGCAGAACAATAATCAGGTGTAGTTCTGTCATATGCAGCTATTTTCATAAACAAGAGATTATGGAAAGAAAAAAAAATCTCTAGTGTTTAGTTTGGCTATCCCCACAGTGACTTTGGAAGAGCTTCTAGAATGGAAAAGCAGATGTTGCAAATCTGCCTTATCTACAGAGCAACTGTTGACTCTGTTGTGCAAATCCTAATTTACATCTGCATGAAAGGTTTCAGAGATTAAATGGCATTCAAGGAGGAATATTAGCTTTTCTCCCTCCCTCCAGCCCTCCTTTGAATGGATTTACTACTGGCAATTAGCTTTCTGTTCCACCGGCCAAGTAGAAAACAGGATTCATCAGGACTCTACAGTATCCTCCTTTTAATGGACTGTTTTCTCAGATCACCCAATTCAGATGCTGAGAGTTAAAAGAAGAAATAAATCATCACAAAGCTAAAATAGTTACAAGAACACTTTGGCCAGGAGGATTTCCCTGTAGCACTTGGAAAGCCCTGAAGAGGACAAAAAAAAAACCAAACCAGAGAACAAATCAAAGGGATCTTCTGGCCATACCTAGCAAAAATGGGAATGTAAACCCCAAGAGACACAAAGCTTTGATTACTCTTGAGAGCTCAGAGCCAGTCCCAAGCACAGCCTTCAGCTGGGGGCTTTGCTGGCTTGAAAGAACACCAGTGATGGGGGGATTCCTTAAAATCTGGCCAAACCGTGCCAACACTTTCCTTGGTTCCCCACTCAAAACACAAAAGAGGGAAGCAACCACCATCTCTATCTATCCAACTCATAGTCCTGCACTTCATTTTTTTTTTTTTAACAGAACTAAAAGAACCGATACGGAATGTCCTCCATCAATGGTCCCTAAAGACAGGGGGCAGTGGAGTGGAGGCCTGGCAGTGTGGGGATGCCAAGGTCCAAGGGCGTGCTGCTCCAAGGGTTCTATGAGAACTCCTGGTTTGTGCTGAAGGACCTCAGTTGAGGATGCCCATGCCAATGGTTCCTCTCCCAGATCTCCCAGGTGCTGAAGCCTTTGTGCTTTCCTCAAGAGGAGGGCAGCAACAAGCTCTATCAGATCTCAGCAGCCCATGCTCATAGTGGGGATGACACCAGTCCCAGCCTAGCATGTGGGTGAGTGCATCCTTGCAGCTGGTTTGTTCACATGTCACTCAGCCCACCTCACTCAACCATGGTAGCCAAATGTGGTCAATCCAGACTGCTCCCTACTCAAGGCAACGTGACATGACATCCACTGAGCTGCTCCTAGGTAGAGCACAAGAAACTGCAGATTATCATTGTCCTTTTGGTGTCTACATCTTGCTGCCTCTGAAGAACAGTGGCCAACTTGGCACCAGCTTTTGCACAGCACAGGAGAGGCATCCCAGCTTCATCTCAAAAGACAGAGCCCTCTACAAAATGGCTAATATTTTATATTCCTGCTTCTCATGCCAGAGAAGTCCAAAAAAATCATTGCAGCAAGCAAATGCCACAAGCATTTCCCAAAGCCATCAAAGGCAGCTATCGAAACTGAGGCACAGACCTGAGGTTTCCCAGTATCCCAATGGACTGGGAAAAGCCTGTCCCCAGCCTCCACTGGAGCAGAATCGGGCCCTGCTACACTGTGGAGGCTCTGAACAAACCTACACTGTTTAACATCAGTGCACCATGCCATCCATCCCTCCGGCTCTGCTGGACCAGGTTACCCAGACAGGTTTTGTAGGTAACACACACCAAGCAATTAGCAAAGTTTGCAATAAAAACAACAGATGACACAAATGAGTGCTCCATAAAGAAAGGACAGAAACAAAATCTTTGGAATTATTTTTAAACTTTCTTATCCTTAGAAGAATAAGCACACCTTGTTAAAGAATTCTTTTGAGTTATTTTTTCTAGGCTCCTCCTCTACACCCTCATTTCCTTCCTAAAATGCTTCAAAAATTCATTACTGTTGGAGTTTTGACCTCCAGGGTGGATTTTCAGCTATTTAGTGGATCCTAGCAAAACCTTCACCACGTCTTCAGTGCTCTTGCAGATGAATTTTTAAGCAATACATAAGCTCACCAGACCCAGAAGTTTAGGTTTACCTCAGAGGAACTTTTCTAAGGGATGCAAAGAATTCTGGTCCCTTTACAGTTCCCAGGCAGGTCTGGCCATGGCAATTACTTGTGAAGCTTTTCTGGTACTTGAAGTGGGCTTTGAGATCACATGGCGTCAGAAAAAATTTGCCATAAAGCCCCAACCTTTCCCCTTCGGTTCACAGCTATGCAGCTCCCAAATCCCAGCTCCTCTGCATTTCCCTTGCACTTTTAATGTGCACTCCTCTAATCTTCATTTAATGCAGGCAGCTGGCTGCAAATACTCCTGAACAATGACTTTAATCCTAAGTATCCTGGAGCCCCCCCTTCCTCCCCTCACCAAAACTGAAGGGAAAAAAATAAATAAATAAAAAGAACAGCTTCATGACAGCAAGATGGAGAAATCCAAGCTATCCACTGGGCCAAAGGAGCAGAAAGACACAATGAGCTAAATTTTGCCTGGTTCGCTAATTAAAAACGGAAGCTACCCTACTCCGGAGCCAAGGCAGGGAGGTGGGGGGAGTTTTCATGCTATTCAAAAAATCGGCTTCCAACTGGGACCATATTCACTCCACATTAATTGTCATTCCAACTACGAGTGTCCTAGTTTCAAAATGAAAACTACTCTCCAGTGTAGCTAGTGAAAACTAACACCAGTTTCCAGGCATTAAACAAAATTTATTGATTGCATTTTCCCACCCACTAAAACTTTAATAAGCATTAAACCTCAAACTCCTGGCCCCGTTTCCTCCCTCTACCCTCTCGCTCCATAAAAAGGGTCAGGCTCCTCTATATGGAGATTAGGACTTAATGTTTGGCATTTGTTTATGAGCCTATCAATTGCCTCTATTTCGTGGGGGAGGGACAGGACAGGGGGGAAGCACATATGAAAAAAAAAGCCCAATCTCTTGTACAAAGATTAAGAGAGGGCAAAGGTTTAGGGTAGTTTGGGTGGGGTTTTTTTCCAACTGATTGTGGGTTTTAGATATATGATGGATCATGTTCATGTGAATGAAAATAAGCAAATATTCCCCTTTTTTTCAAATTTCCCCTGAGTTACATAAAATATTTTTCAAAGATGCCTATTTCTCAGTAATAAGACACAGAACTTCAAGTCTTCTCTGCTAGCTGTTTTCAGCTGGGTTAAAGCAAAAAGAAATACTAATAATTTGGGGGCCACTCTGTCTGCATAGCTAGTAAAGAAAACAAAGGTCAAATGTTTGAAATGCAAAGGTCGGTGATTAAGACCAGAAATCCATATCTAGGCATCAAAATGAATAGCCAGATTTTGAGAGTGCTTAAGCGATTTAAATGCAGAGCCTGACCTGGCTCAGTATCTTTCAAACCCAAGCCTGTTATTTCAGTGCCTCAAGCAAGATTTAGGTGCCAGGTACCCAAATTGGAGAAGTTTAACAGTAATCTCTTTCGGGAAGTCTGATCCACTTTAATCTAAAGTCGCAAATGACAAACCAGGTTTTCGTTATTTAGAAAGCACATCTATCTAAGGCTGTAACACTTGGCCCTTGTGCTAAACTCAAGTCTTATCCTTTAGTGTTATTAGAAAGAGTTGGGAGAGATGGCAAGAGAAAAGTAGATGTCAAAAATTCTTTTATTTCTCCTCTTTAAAGAGGGCTGCTAAAGGGATTAGACAGCTTTGAGTTCACCGCTCTGTTAAATCAACCTTACAATATTTTTTCAGCTTGTTTGACTTGCTGTTTCTGTATACATTTGTGTTTTCACCTTTCTGCATTCAAATCCCACGCTTAGCGTTTGTTTTGTGCTTCTCACAGGAAACTTAGTCCATTCTTTATTTGTATTAAGTCTACAGAGTTATAGAAAACAGACTTGGAAAACAATCCCTAAATTAGCAGGACTTACCGGCTTCCATGCCTATGCAGACACACACAGGGCATCACATACCATCCGACCCAAATGCAGCGGTTTATCATTTCCAGCAACAACAGCAGGGCATCAGGTTCACCAGAACAGACCTTTTAATGGTCTCCTGCAACCGTATCTATTACGGCAGGTTTTGGACTGCACATAATAAATTAAGAGAGAGTTCAAGGAAGTCACGCGTGTCTCATGTCCCACTCCCTTCAAGCAGTTTTAACGCTCCCAAATAATCATCTTCTACAAACAGTACTGTTACAGGCTCCAGTAATGCCAGAAGCTGGTTAGACACCTCTATACACAGCTATTTTAAAGCTGCCATAAGGAAACGCGGAGCCTCTGCAGACAGCTGTTTCCAGTGTTTTGCAGAACATGGCTGGTCCTACCTGCACAAGCCAGGGACCTTCCACGGGTACTTTTGGACACCTGTCGCAACCTCCACAGTCTGATTTTCCCAGCTTTTCCCTTCCTTCCCCCACCAGAAACACTTCTGAAACCTCCTCCTCTCTGTGAACGAGAGCCCAGGTGTCCGAGTGAGACGGACGCTGGTCCGTTACTGCAACAGGCAAGCCAAAGGAGAAAGAAAATAGCTATTTTGCTCTGGCAGACAGAAAAGGTGGATGATAAAAACAGCCCAGCAGACATGCAAGGGCTGGTTTTGTCTTAAAGTCAGCCACCAAAGCTAAGCTCCTGCCACATTCCCTTGAGTGGGATGGGTGGATGAACCACCAGCTTGTACAACTAGTGAAGACATGAAGCTGGACAACCTCCCCACATATTTATACTTACTTATTCATGTTGGTGTATGCACCCATAAATGTAGCAAGAGCTGCCCACAGCATTCTGGCCCCTCCACTCCCTTTTTGAGGGCAGGTGGCTAATTCAGGCTCATCTCCTCTTCCTCCCTGCCCCGAGACACTGCATGTTGCTCCTCCAACTGCTCCTTCTCATCCTCAAAACAGCCAAGTTTAAGCACCAGGTGAAGTTTTTCCTGCAAGGACTGCATCACTTGTCTGCATATCATTTGCTATGCACTGGAGGAGGGGTGCAGAGGGGGAGGAAACCTCCACTTCAAACATTTTGAAAGCACCTGAAAAGGCTTCAGGCTTTTTTTGCCAGTACTAACACATTCCACACACAAGATGACCTTGTGTAAAGTGTGCAGACAGCTCCCCACAGGAAAGTTTTACATTGAGTGGGGCCACCAGATCCAGGATCAGGTGGAAAGCCCTGTTTCTCGGGCAGCAACCTACTGCCAAAATCAGAGCGCTGGATACAAGCTTCCTCTTTTGGCCCTGTACTGACGGAGACAGGGCAAAGGAGAATCCCTGCTGTTCCCCCCAGCCACATCTGTGGTTCCCATCCCTCCCTGAATACTTTTCCGATGGAGAAGTTCACTGCTTTCTCAAATCCCAAGATGCCAGCACACCTACACATAAAAATGAGGCAGAAATCTCAGTCCTTCACACTAAATATTACACAGGTTGGACTCCCACTATGATTCAATACACACCTCCTAGGAGTTATTTTCCTTTTCTTTTTTTATCTGGGCACATCTCAAAAGCATTTCTGAAGCAGGAGGCTTCAGGTTTGGGCTTCCTTTGCATCCTTGATCAAATAATTGCAATATTAATTGAACCACTGGCTGAAATAAATAAAATTGTGACCCTTTCATCCAAACTCTCAAGGCTCCCATTGGCTCCTGAAGCTCTCTCGTCTACCTGAAACAAGGGCAAGAGAAGGTGTCACTGTCAAGGTACCCCCCTCCGAGATACTCAAGGCTGAAAGAAAGGGCAAGTATCTATAACACAGTATCTACACTGTATTTATTTAAACTCCACAGTATTTACTGTATTTATATTGTATCTCAGCTAGGATGGGAGCTGGAGGTGCAGGAGGGTGGCTCTACTGAGTATTTTCAATGCCAATATCAGCAGCCCCCAACAGCAGTTTATGCTCTTGTTCCTAAGCCAGGAATTCAGGGGGTTGGAAAACCTGAAACTTATTTTTATGCTTAATTACAGATTTGAAGTGCCTGACACTAAGTTCTCACTCACTATGCTTTTGACACTGATACCTTTGGGCCGAGCAGGAATAAACGCTTTACACTTGCTCATCACTCACTACATTCATGAGTGTTTAACTCAGGAGAAGGTGGGTGATGGATTTGTAGCAACTTTGGGCAGGGATGCAGAGAGGACACCATCTGCTGTTTCCTACTTTTTTCTTTTATTTTTTCCATTCCCCCCCCCTTCCTTTCTGTAATTAATCAATTTGCAAATGGGGAGGCAGTCTCCTTGCAGTCTCCTCTTCTGATCACACTCGTGAAGCAAAGGCTAAGGACACGGCAGGGAGGCTGCAAGGTCTGAGCGCTGCTGTGGAGCGTGAAGCAGCATTAGGGTCGGTCAGTGGGAGTGCTGGGCTCCCAGCCCTGC
This sequence comes from Megaceryle maxima, assembly GCA_024605025.1. Taxonomy (NCBI): domain Eukaryota; kingdom Metazoa; phylum Chordata; class Aves; order Coraciiformes; family Cerylidae; genus Megaceryle; species Megaceryle maxima. Next base: position 9,678 of record JANHGN010007720.1, on the reverse strand, counting down.
AGTTCATCCCATCCAGGGGCCTCCCAGGGCCCAACCCACCACACGCTGCAAGAACAAGGCTTTCTGAGTTTTCCCCGGGGAAAAAAAAAAAAGAAAAAAAAAAAGTGCTTTCACAGAAAGCTGTGAAATCATGCATAACACACCGGCTGTAAAAATTAATGTGGGGTTTTTTTTTTTCCCCTTTTCTTTTTTTTCAACTACACTCACTCACAGTTCATCTCTTAGGCAGTAAATACCAGCTAATTTATGCACCTCCATTTACCAGCCCCCCCCCCCCTTCTGCATGAATCCCCAGCTTATTAACATAACTATTTAAACTGGACATGTTTTCTTAAACATTCTTCTCCTTTCAAAAACTGCCAAGTGACAGTTGTTTACTGTCAACAAGACTGGGTACTCTAGGACAGGGAGAAATATGCCCTTTTAAAAAGCCAGACACATGGGCTACCAAAGAAAGATTAAAATCTGGTGGTTTTCTCTTCTCCCTCCCCAAAAATGCTTTATTCGTACAGATACAGATGATACAGATCAGGAGAGATGGTACTATGCCTAATTCCAATCATTCTTTTAATTAAAGACAGGCTCATGGAGGAATTATCTTTGGTTGCACATGCTCTCAACCATGCCTGGTTGTAAGGGCACACTCGTAACTCCCTAATCTTCCTCTTGCAACTGGTTTTTCCACTCCACTTTTAGCTCTGATACCCCATCTCCCAAAGCACATCTTCGGGAATCAGCAAGCTCATCTCGCACAGATCCTGCTACTGGCTACAAGCAAAATGCTTGCCTGGGGGAATCTGTATAGAAAAGTTAAAAAATTTTAAAGAAAAATTATATCACCAACCAATTAGTTCAAGACCTACAGTCTCCAAACAAGCAGCTGAAATATTTTGCTGGGAGGTAATTTCTTGTGCTTGAGTCTTGCACATGAAAGGGGGGGTATGGAAAAAAAAAAACCACGCACACCTCTGAGAAAATTACTTTTTACCTCTGCTCTGCCTGCCTGTTAAGTGATGGCAAAGCTCCTCCACCAGCTCCCTGTCCCCATGCAAGTGGCCCTGGAGCTCGGTGGCCCCAGTCCGCCCACAGCCTCTCCCAGCTCGCCTGCGGACCCCCGCAGGGGATTATTAACACTTTCCCCCGCACATTGTGCAGCTCACAGGTCACGGCACTGGGGGCTAATGCCAGATGACACTGATCCGATGGCAGTGAGGACGGGGCATGTGGGGATGGTGGTGGGCGCTGCGACTCGGCTCGACACAGGACTCATGACAGAGTTACAGAGCACACTGGTGGTGGCCATCACCGCCGCCTCTGGCGCTCACGTTTGGGCTACAACACTGCCACTGTTTTGCATCAAAGCTGGAGTTATAAAAACCAAGACGGGAAGCAAATGTCTGCATTACAGCAGGTTGAGAGGAATGGGAGGTCACAGAAGGCTGGCTCCAGGGATCACCCCCATGAAGCAGCACCAGGCATCTCCCCACCCCCAAACCAGGGAGCCTTTTTACTCGCCGGAGTTTCCTCTGCTTGTTAAAATGTTTGGGTCATTAGAAAACTTTCCAAACAATCCCTGCTTATGCTAAATAGCTGCTCCCACCACAATCTGTGAAGGGCTTCAGCCTGCTCCCTTGGAAATCAATGGGAGCTTTTTTGCTTAGGATTCAATAGGCGCAAGATCAGGACCTCATTATTATTTTTACAGGACTACAAGCAGCAGAGAATGGTGAAACCCCCAAACAAAGCAACAACCCTCTGAACTGGGAGCCAAACTTTCCTTGAAGGATCTTTACAGGCTCTGCCAAGCATCAAAGTGAAATTAAAAATCCTATTCTTGGGAGCTTTTCAGTTTTTGACGGGGAAAGCATAAGGTTGATAATGGCTGGTCTCATCATTTGGATCCAGGAACATCTCCTGTAGCTCTCTTTTCCTCAAAAGAAAAGCCTTCATAAATGCGTATTTTGCTTTCCCCAGGGGGGGTGAATAAGAGGGGATGAGTTGTCAGTCCAGAGTGATGTATGTTATCCTGCAGTACCCCATGGAGCCCTGAGCAGAAACATCTTCACACAATCTCCTCTGCCTCACCTAACGATGAAACCCCCCAGTAAGTCCCTCTGCGGAGTCACCACCAGCAACATAAGGGACCGGACAGCTCCTGTGACATGGCACCACATCTGCACACCATCTCCACAGAGGCCAGGTGCCCTGAATTTTGTGAGAGGAGCCTCATAGATTTCTTGTCCTTAGCACCCTCCTCAGAGCTCTACGGCAGTCAAATTCTCCACTTCTTGCCTGTTACTTTGCATTGCTCTTCTCTCTTGGCATCACTGAGAACTCACCTATGCACCACATAACCACCATCAGGTTTAGCCCCTAAGCAATACCCAGTTATTTTGCTGACTCCCCTACACCCAACTCGCCCCAGGTTATGCTTCAACACCATAACTTCTGGGTACTATTGCAATCCTGATAACCTAGCAGTGATCTGGTCTCCAGGCTTTTACCAATTTAACTACATCAGATTAAATACTTCAGTGAGTATTCCTTGTGAACACAAGGTAGTTCAGTGAAACAAAGGCAGAACTACGAAACACTCCACTTTCCAGGGCAAAAACATTAAATGAAGAGAAGCCGGCAAATATTTTCATCAGTTATCAAACAGCAGGAGCTGGGCAGCCACCCTTGTGGGTCTCTGGCATGCCATGATGCACCATGATCTCCTGTTACTTTCTTTCCCTAAAAACCTTATACTCATAGCAAGGGAAGTAGCAATGGTTTGACTCATGGGATGAAAAGAGGGGGGGAAAAAAAGCAAACCAACATGCTGCTGCCATGTGCCAGCTTGACATTTGCAGGTAGTTCCACAGCTGACAGTACAACCCCTGGGTGCAAACGCCCACGCTGGGGTCCTGGTGCCATGGCGTTCCTGGGGAAGAGTGCCTTCAGCACACACAGCAGCCCACAGAGCTCTGTTTGCTTGCAAATAATGATCCTAGACTGCGTCCTTTCCTCACCCGAACACTTGGAACACTTCTCACTTCTGAGTCATTAATAACTTTTAACCCCTCTCAACCTGCAGAAATGGCACAGCCCCAAAATCTCACCATGCTAAACATGTAAGAACACGGTAATTGTTTTGCATACAGTTCTGTAAGATAAAGAAACCTCCTTCCAAGTTTTAATATAACCTTTTTATTTAACCAACTCTTTGTCTTCTCCTACTTTCTAGATTTGTGAAAGCAAGGCCAGCACACAAGACCTACATCCCCCTCCACAATAAAGACCACACCTTTTTTAGATGACTAGGTCTTAAACTGAAGCAGTTATTGGAGAAATGTTTTCTTACTTGACTGTGCTGTTATTCTTACCAAAAAAACCCAAACAAATAAACAATCAATCAAAAACAAACTAAAACACAAAAGCAAACAAACAAAAAAAGCCACAACTTTGCTACATTGTGTAACCTGACAGCAAAAAAAACCACCACTGATTTAACTACCTGGTTGGTCTCTATTCACCTGAATGTGACAACCCCCCAGATAGCCTATCAGAATAATAGGGCAGGTTTACATTTGATTACCTTTCACATTTTAACTACTAAGTTTACCAAAGGTTTTACTCAGCTCATATCTCACAGTTTTTGTTTGCTTTTGATATTACAGAAACTTCCTGGTCATTCAAGCCAAGAAGCAGATACTTTAGAGGTAAGCACACCAGGAATACCACATTCACCACAGGAATAAAAGCCCTTCTTCACACATCCAGGGCTTTAAATCATATCTGTGGTGCTTGGCAACATGAGCTGTGAGAGTACTGGAAAGGGGGGACTTGGACAGTCAGCTCTACTTCAGGGAAAAAGAGTATTTTTTTTTACAAGCTTACCAGATAAACAGCCAGAAGAGGGGCAAACGGTAAACTGATAAGCTATGTAGGAGGCCAAGAAAAAAAAAAAAGTCAGGGTGTAGCAAGGTATTTTGAAGTGCTTTCGGTATCCTACATGTCTTCAGACATGGTTTTAGCCCAGCATTTGCATAGGGGGTGCTATGGGATTTACTCCTCCTCACAGCCCGGATTGCTCACTTTCACATACCATGAACAGCTTTGCTGAACCGCAGGCTCATTTGCTGGAAAGAAAAAAAAAAAAAAAAAAAAGATGTAAGGCAATTTTTTACCAAGCCACCAACCTCTCTGGCATCCAGCCTGGTACATGGAGGAGAATAAATTTTATTAACTAACCAGTATTAAACAAAATGAAATGGCAAACACTAAAACAGCTACATCAAACATGCTATCTAGTGGCTTTGAGGGTGCTGAGTAAGCAGGCAACTTCAAGCTGGTTTTTTGTGTTTTTATTTGAAGGGTCAGGAAAAAAAAAAAAGAAACCAGTATGCAGAGCCAGACAAAACTCCAGGACACAGGAAAAGTTACAAGCACGCAGCACACATGGAAAAAAAAAAAATCTATTAAAGTGAGGAAACAGAATAAAAATGAAATTGGTTTAATTGCTCATCTGTGTATCAAGTTCAGCCCAGCTGGAAAAAAGTCACTAAACTGGGGAAAGAATTTCACCTGTATTTTCAGTAGAAATACCTGAATTTGGATATTCCTGCTTGGTCTGCCCCACGTATGCTAAAAATGGCATAAAAAGCTAAACTATGAGGACAACACAGCCCCTTCACCACCCAATCTTAAGCCGAAGAGCTCATGCCCAGGCTCCTGCCCTGAATTCCACACACTTCAATGACCAGCCAGAAAAAACTAGCAGCAGGCCATGCCCTAACCTTAGGTGAAATTAAGGTTCAGCTAAAGCCTTCAGTCACAGCTCTGTGTGCCAGCTGACAGATCACTGCAGAAACGTCTTGGTCAAAGGCTTCTGTAAACTGGAAATTAACTGCTCAGAAACTGGCTGGATTCCCTATCTTTTAGGGTATCTAAGTAAAATAGTAGATGTACATACTAAGTTTTCAGGGAGGACAGATTTCTAAGCATATAGTGGGATATCAAAGTTCACTTTTATTGTCTATACCTTAGAAGGAAAAATTTTGTTTCCCAGCCTTACAGAGGGGAAAAAAAGTCCTCGTCCAGCTTCACACAAAATTTCAGCTGTGTCCAGACAGCAAACTGGGTGTCACTGGATGGAAATGGTCCAGATACAGCATGGATGCAGCAATGAAGACTTCTTTAGTGTTTTCCTCAGTTAAAAACCAGGCTTTGGGACAGCTACACTTTCCCAAGCAGCACTGAAGATTTGTTGGAGGGAGTCATAAAAGTTAACACGTTGGTCAGAGTGGCTTACTTTAATTGCATGACTTAATTAGCAAATCAACACTTCACTACACAATTTCCAGATTTACTTTCATCGCATTCCCTACTCAGTGGTTGTTAATAAAGTCTTAATTAAAAGAAAAAAACCTTCAAATTTAATTGGAGTGACCCTTGTCAATACGTGTAGAAGACATGATGTTATATAGCTAGCATCAAATACATTAATGAGCCCATTTCTGCACTGGAACAGACTTTCCAGTCAACAATTTGCTAGGTAAGAAATAGATTTTTTTTTTTAAAAAAGGTCTTATTTCATCATCCTTTACTCATGTGCTCTTATTTATTGCTCAGTAAAATATGCTAGTCTCAACTTTAAAGACTTAATTTTTAGCTGGTGCTGTTAATGAGAAGAAATGGATCAACTCTCAAAACTGTATATAGCTGCCTGCTACTGAATCAAGAGTGCTTCAGGTCTCATGCGCAAAGCAGGAAGCACCATCAACATATAAGACACTCTTTTTAGAGGGTTTTAGAGCATAAACCCTGAGGCTGGCTCCAGGAATGGTTGGTGCCATTTGGCAAACACTTCAATACCCTTATAATTTCAGGGTGAACTTTGAAATGCTCAGATACACAAAGTAAAGCAATGCAGATTGCCGTACCCTACACCTTGGACCCCTCGCTGGAAATGCGATGAGAGGTTGGTTGCCATCAGCTGTATGAAGGAAAATATCTCAACCAGTGCATCATTCGTTCTTTCCAGGCAGAAAAGTCACAGGAATTGGTACATGTCCTCCCATTCAACCTAAGCAAAATCCCAAAACAGCCCCATTTCCATTCTTTTGGCTTGAAAACTGCTTGTGCAGAAACTATGGATGACAATTTGCCTCCAGTGTTGCACAAGGAAACTTTGTTTTTCTCTCTGGAAGCTTGCAAGAGCTCTCCCCTTCCCGCACAAACCTGCTCAAACGTTAGTAGCTCTCTATGCAACTCTTACAATGCACATAGACAGCTTTAGCAGCTAACTAGTGCAATACAAATCCTAAGAAGTCCAAAAATTACCTTTTTCACATATACTGTACGCACAGACACAGGCCAGTTATCGGAAGATTTTAAAAGTAAAATGCTGCCATTTCAGTGGTCTGCTCACTAAGAAAACACCAGCGTTACTTGACATTCACAAATCGTACGAAGTAATATCTTTATCTGAATACTAATGCAAATTGGACGGGCTTTTTTATATTGATGTCTATTCTGTGGGTGCTGAATAGAGTGACCGCATGCTCAAGTCTGCAAAGGAGTTCACTGACCTCCCTAATCATCTCTGTCATAGCCCCTGAATGACATACACATTCAATCCTGCCTCGCCTCTCTACTTTCATTCATAAAAAAAAAAAAAAGAGGAGGGGGGAAATTTGACATTGTTCTTCCTGCAGCAGCCCCGAGAAAGGGAGAGAAGAGAAACTCAGCCCAGATGAGGCCCCTGGTGTTTTTAGTTTAGCTTCTATTCAGCAACAGCCCCGCCATCTGCCTCCTTCCTGCCAACAGCCGAACACCTCCCTGCGGAGATGTTAAAACCTGCACCCCCTCCACCTCCGCTAATAGTGAGTATTCATATTAGCAAACATACACATACCTCGAGAATGCCTCCCTTCAATGTGTGTTTTATGTAGCAGAGTATAGGCACAAAGCAGTAGCTGTTATAGCCTTCACAGCCCCGTGCGGAGAATTAGATCACTGGGGAAAAATCCTTCCAAGCCCCTTTATGGAAAATAAGGCCTTAGACTGTAAATGCAAAGCCCAGCGAACAACAACCCTCAGTAATGAGCCAATACCCCATGGCCCATTTGACTAGGAGAAAGAATTTGCTTTTTACCATTCAATTCAAAAAGACTGAAAAAGTGAAATGTGTTTTTACTTGGCTCTGAAGGTTTATATTCTTTACAGTTTCTTTTGCACAACCTTTCCCCCCCAGGTCGGGTGGACAGCGGGTGCCCCCACGCTGGCTGGGCTGCTGGCTTCCTCTAGGAGCTGGGCGAGCAGCACCGGCTTCACGCTTCCCCGCGCACGTGGTCGGGGTGAGAGAGCCACCGGCATCGCAGAGCTCTCTCCCTGCCCTCGCAACCCCCCCGCCACGAGAGGCTCCAGCAGCTCAGAGTGACAGGGCAACCCCTGGAGACAAGTGCTGGGTGCTGGGGTTAACAGGAGCTCTCCGCGCAGGGCTGAATCCTGCTCCCAGGGTGCACAGGGGAGTTTGACAGCAATACCTTTGCTTTGGAGCAAGCTGACAGAGCTGGAAGAGAGACGGTGGTGTCAGGATTTCCACTGGAGCCCCTAGAAATACCAAACCATCGCTCAGCTCACAGACATCACCAGAGGGATTCTTCCCTCAGCGTGACCTCCGATTACAATTCAAACAGCATCCTAAAACCTTAACATGCAAAGATGTCTTAGAGCACGGGAAGCACCACTTGACCACATCATCAACCCCAAGCTACAGGCTGAACGTGTGGGTGGCAGTCAGGGGACCTTGAGACAGCCACCGAGGCTGCTCCCCTGCCCCCTGTGTTCAACTGTGCCCAGTGCGACAGAGTCAATACATTCTTAAGACTAAAATTGGGAGAACTGGGGGCACTGCTTCTGCCGCTTCCCAATCCTGTGACCAGCACAGGCTGCTCCCTTCCTCCCGCACACCGACCTCATCTGCTCTGACCAAGTCGCTGAGATGTTGCCCCATAAATCAATTCTTTTGGCTGTGAAAAATGAGCCAAACGAATTACACTAAGAATCTGGTGTTTTATTAGGACTTTCTTGAAAACAAAACCAACCCCCGGTGTGATTTATAGCTTTAACCAAAAGGGGTATGAAAGTAATGCCCCCACCCCCCAGCCTCCACGGAGCCCATTTATTCCCCTGTCACTTTTTTGGCAAACAGGCTTCAAACCCTCTCCTGAACAATGGAAACTTTCTGCCGGGTACATGTAATCCCGAAGACGGGGGGCTACGAGGGGGCTCCCTTCCATTAAAGAGCTTTGAAAAATAAACAGCGACTCAGGTAGCAGCTGAGACGTATCAGAAAGACACGACGTTTCAAACCCGCCGTACAGAATGTAACAACAACAACAACAACAAAAGAAAAAGAAAAAAAGAAAAAAAAAAAAGAACACCACATACAACACCAACAAAAAAATCCCAAAAGCTTTTGTCCGACCTGTTAACTTTTTTTCACTTGCAACTGCAGTGCTGCCATTCGAGGTGAGATCTTGACTAGCTTCCCCCAAATCCTGGTACCTTCTCAGCTCAGTCGCAGTTACTAAACTGCAATCCAGCGTGTGTCTACTCGGAGCTGTCCCAACTCCAGTTTTGCTCCCAAATGTGGATATAAATGACCTTTCCTTTTCCCACCCAAACACACGCAGGCAGGGTATTTTAGATGTGCGCCGAAGACGCGCGCTACACATGTACGGAGGCATCTTCCCTTTCCCGACTGCTGTTATAGACGCAGCCACGGGTCAAACCCGGGGAGTTCCATATTCTGCCACCGCTGGGAGAGGATTCCTGGCAGAAGAGAATCGTCTTAAAAGCAGTTTTTCCCTCCTGGGAGCCTGTGCGCCTAGCCCGAGCTACGGTGAGAGCGGGATCACCCCGGCCCGGCTGCCACCTCCCCGGTGCCGCTCCACAGACGGTTCCGGCGGTCTCCATCCTCCCTGCTTCCACTTTCCGAGAGCGAGGGGGGCTCTTACTGCTCGTACCCCTCCGGCCCCGAGTCACGGCGCGGAGCACGTGTGCGCGGCCGCGAAGCCTTACCTGCCGGATGCCCGCCGCTCCTCTCCGCCGCCGCGCCGCCGCGCCGCCGCCCCGCCGGCATCCCGCCGACGGCCGCCGCCAGGCACAGGCACCAGACGGAGCCCCAGGCCGCCCGCATGCCTCCGGCACGGCGCCGGGGCAGCGCGGCCGCCGCCGCACCGCCCGCTTCAGACATCCCGCGGCCGCATGCTGCCGCCGCTCACCGCTCCGCTCCGCCGCCGCGCTGCTGCCGGGAGAAGGAGAGAGGCGCTCAGAGGGAGGAGGAAAATCCCCGCCCCTGGTGCCGACACGGAGGAGAAGGAAAAAAAATAATAATAAAAAGGAAAAATAGTAGTCAAAAAGGAGGGAAAAGTGCTGGAGGGAGTCAAAAAGCGCCAGGGGACACGCGCAGCCCGGGCGCTGAGAGGCGGCGGGGCGCCTACCTGCGCAAGCCCCGCGGCTGGCCTCGCACCGCGCATCGAGGGAGGGAGCGCGCCCGCGGAGCCACCGCCCGCCCTCCCGCCACCGCGGCGCTCCTGCGTCTGTTCGGCGCGGCGCGGGCGCGGAACGGGGCGGCCGCGATGTCCCCGCCCGCCGGGCCGGGCCGCCCGCCCCACCGCCCCGCCC